>BQNB010001036.1:0-148767 GCA_026074375.1 Tanacetum coccineum
AAGTTCAAGGAACAAGCTCAATCCAAGAAGTCAATGATCACTACAACATATTCACAAGAGAAAGTCAAGAGTACGAGCTAAAGACTAAGGATAAAGCATAGTATGCTAGGTTTAAAGTTTGTAAATTAGAGTGACCTCCCTTAGGGGGAGATTGTTGGAAACACGAAAAGTGTCGGTCACTTCCAAGTTGTAACAGGTCTTAGCTCGTAGTTAGTATCATGATTAGATTAGTAATCTAGTCCGGCCCAAGGCCCATGGGAGGCCCAACTAAGCCCATGGCCGGCCTCCATTGTAGTATTTATACACCCTCTCCTAGTCTTGGAGAGGGTTGGTTGTTCCATTTTTCCATTACACTTCATTAATACATTCATCCATTTTCCATCCAATTTCTCTCTAACATCACAACCCACATCTCACTCTTGTTCTTGGTTTTGATCTTAAGATTACTAGTATTCTACATAAAAAGAATGTTTCCTTATTAGGTATGATTCGTTTAATTCTTAATTATTTTTTTAATTATGTTTAATTAGAAAAGCCAAAATAATTCCAAAATTAGCAAAAAAGTTTAATCATGCATTTTGTTGAAGTGATTGAAAGAAAAATGAACATAAAATTGTAAATGTCTAGAACAGAAAGAAAAAAACTTACATAAAGAGGGAGTAACTTTATAAAGATTGGTGTCAAATGTGAAGAAAGAAAATTTTCCTACCTATTTTCTAAATTTGTAAATAACAAATCAAGAGATAGTGTTGTGATGGGACACAAAAACCTCATAATCCTTATTGCATACAAATAATAAATAACGTCTCCAACATCATCACCACGCTTATATCATTATATTATACATCGATCATCATCATCATCATCAGTAAATCGAATCATCATGAAACCGATCATCATTGTTGTTCAATGTTAATTCTATGACAAAAAAGAAGAACCCAACATATGCTAAACCAAAAGAAGAATTTGGGATCTGGGTTTTCATGGCATCATTGGCGTCCGTGTTTAAAGATCCGGGTAATGAGGAGAAAGATGGGTTGGTGAGTTTGGATACCGCGATGGTGCCATTTCTACCGAGGTAGGTTGTGGGGGAGTTTTTAGAGCACCTGCGATGGTGCCATTGCCAACTAATAACTATTCTAAATAGTAGTCTCCTCCCCAAAACACCTAATCGGCTAATCACATTTGCAGACCCGCATATATTATCCATAACCTCTTTTCCTTCTGAATAGAACACGAAACACACATCCGCAAAACTTTGGGTTATGCCTTAACTTTTCTGTTAGTTTTGTTAGTTTAACTTTTGTGGTAAATGCATCAATTTGTGGTATATTTTGGTGTTTTATTGAAACTTTTAGGCCTAATATTTTTGTTGTTACCATACACACACACTAACTATGATGGAATCGGTTGTGAGTTTAGGGGTGTTTCATTGTGCTTCGTAAAAAAGTTTATACCTTTAGAATAAACTTATTGTGTTATGGTAATTGAATAAGCCAATAAGCACTTTTATTAAGATTAACCAAACACCCCTTTAGTTCTTTACTTTAGTTTTTTTATTTGATGTTGGGACTAAATTTGTTATGCACACTATAATGCAACATGTTAATGGTTCTTACAGTTTTAAGATCTTATCTCACACGCTAAAGTGTAACGCAATTGGTTGTATGCATATTTTTAGGTGAATTAAGGATCAACAAATGGTTGCCGTGGAAGGATCTTATGTACCTGCTAAAGGTATGAATGTATAATTAGACTCAGTTTTTATTTAGATAATACATGAATGTATTTTGGTGCCTATATAGGAATGTTAAGGTAGGAATTATTTTTAAAGTGTAATTAGTCTTTAAATGAGTTAATGAAACTTAAGGGTGTTTGGTGTCAATAATAACACTATGGGTGTCAAATGTTGCAACAAAACTCGATTATCAGATAATTAGTTTGTATGAGTGTTTGCCAAATCTCACTATATATAAAGAGGCGAGATAACCAGAATCTCTAGATAGTTTTATTTAGTAACTACAGATTATGGAGTGTTTAGTTATGGACGATCACTTCTCTTATAGTTGGGTTACTGTATTCAAATTTTCTAACAAAGACCATTTATGTTGTTTCATATCTGATTAGGTAGGATACTTTTACCCAGCAAAAAAGGGCAATGTGGCTGAATGGTTTAATATTTACTTTTGTAAGTTGGGTGGTTTTTTTCAATAGTTGATGGTTTTGAAAGATGGATGGTTTTAATAATGCTTTACATGTCGAGTGACCAATCTATGAATTAATTGATAATCATGGGCTCATGGCAACAATTCCCTTTGCTAAAGCTACATACATATGACATCAAACTAACTCATACAATTTAGCATTCATGTAGGCTTCCTGGTAACTTTATGATAAAGAAACATGCCTGAAAGTTTATCAAACATATGAAAGTTGTTGACCTAAAGTAAGACTTGATAATATTTTAGGTGTTCACCAGTATTCAAAAGTAAATTAGCCACTTTATCAACATCAAATACCAATATAAAAGGAATGTATCAGCCAAATTTACTTTGCTATAAAACCATGAGTGACGAATATTTTGTCACTATTTCTTCAGTTTAGAGACCAAAATGGTCGTCACTACAAATGTCAATTAATGACGAAATAAGTGGTCACTCATGTGTAAAATACCAACCATTTAAAACCATTAGAGACGAATACGTGGTCACCATTACCTGCATTTAGTGACGAAACTGGTGGTCACTGAAAAGAGCAATACAACAAAAAAAAATGATGCCAATTTTCAATAGACAAATGAACTAAAATCTAATAATCTGTAGCAACAGAGAGAACTAAAATCTAACAATCTATAGCAACATAGAAATCTAAACATGTGACTTCATTCACAACCCAATGATTTATCGTAAATTATAAGTTGACGGCTCGAGCTGTATGTTAGAAGCGGTAGACTGAGAACGGCGATGGTTGTTACTTTGTCTTGATTTGGTTTGTCAGCCGCTTAATAACAAATAGTTCCTTTTGTGAACTTGAAAAAGTGATTATTTATGGGTGGGGGGTGGAGTCCACAGAAAGTCAATAACAGTAAGACTAAACAAAGATACAAACATTACCTAATTAATAATAGGGGATGAACGTGGGGGTTGAGTCGAGTCGATAGAGTGGTATATGTCACCTATTGTTATATATTGACATACTGTTAACAAACTTCCATGTAGCAGAGGTCTGGTCTTGTTGCGGATGGCCTGTAGACATCACATCAATATTTCGAAACCAATTTCTATGTTTCAATCATTGGAAAAAATATGCTATTTACCTTGTTACTCCTCAGTACTTGACTGGTTGTGGTTTAGGTTGTCGAGAATAACAGTTGTTTGATGCAAGCCTGATTTTAGAAGGATTGTCTAAGCTCAGATCATGTAACTCTTTCAACAACATCGTCATAATTGTTGAGTTTTGACCTGAAATGCAAAAAGATCATGTAAACAATACAGGATAACTTTTGATTCATTTGGTAAAAAATGAGATCATGGAAAAGGCGGCAACTATTTAAGCAGAACATCCTCCTTGGGTTTCTCCAGCGAGCGAAAGCGCACAACCTATTTAAGCAGAACATGACTTTCAAGTAATAAGTCGATAAAGTAAAATTATAACAGAATCTTGCCAAAAGTGGCACACTATACCAAAGTTTCATAATATACCTGACAATTTTGAACATATTCGAGAAAAAAGGGAACAAATGATGTCTCCATCTTCAAGCTGTACAGCAACATACGAATTACAGAAAAATACTATGTTGTTGGACATTTTTAGCACTTGGTCGAATAGAAAAAAATTACTATACTAATATGAAAACATACCTGACTAGCCCGAAATGTAAGTTTCTTAATCAACACGCTCACACATAACATTAGGTTCAAATTTAATTTCCTGAATGAGAGAACAGCCTAAAGGATCAATAATAAAACTTAAAAAATCAAGATAATAAAAAGATACAAGCAAACTAAAGAGAATGACCTCAAACAATTCTATATCTTCATCAGGCGCAAAGCCAACCAGTTCATTCAGTTTGGCCAATATTTCTGTTGGCTTTCCTGTACCCTTCACAAAGAGCCGTCCAACATACCTGAGATGTTTTAACAGCTTCAATAATTAGGAACAAACATGTTAAAGTTAGTTAAATTATTATTATTTTAAATCGGTATTTGTAGTCCTATCAGATCATATAAATTTCACAAAAAAACACTCTGATATCGACAACCAACTTAGATCACAGAATTAAGATACCCAATTTTGGCCCGGATTGTTTTTGACTTGGCCTAGTTTGCCAACCTCTAAACAATCCGTTAATTAAACAAATAAAATTGACTTCGGGAAATCTTAAATTTACAAGAAAGGGGCCATGTAATGTACCTGATTTGCATAGCGTCTCCGCATAACAGAGTTTCTCCGTAATGTCACTTCAGATATCATTCTTTCAGCAAGATATTCAACCAACTGATTCATAGATATAACAAAACATCAAAAAAGAGCAGAACATGTCCAAACTCATGTATCTTACAAGATCCTGTACATGAAGGGTACTTCGTGCGACTTTCACATCTAATCTAAACTATTAAGATAAGCAAAGAGGAGAGCAAAATGTACATCGGGCACAAAGGTTCCAAATTTAAATCATTTTCTATCAGTCCTTTGACCAGTGACACGTTAACACCCCATCAACGGTTTAAATCATTCTCTATCAGTCATTTGACCAGTGACACGTTAACACCCCATCAACGGTTTAAATCTTTAAAGGAAATTTTTATTCATCTGACATGTTTGTGGTTATGCGCCTTACTGGCCTGTAAGTTAGTTTTAGCATTAAGTTAGTTTTAGCATTAAGTAGCGTTATGACAACAATGGAGTTCTTGGGTGGCCATCATATCCCATTTTAAAAAGTTCATATATTAATTTTAGTCAAATAATAATTTTCGATCAATGATTTATTTAAGGAATGTCTAAAGTTCAACCTAGCTTTCACAATTGCCTCGACTGTTTTCCTTTCCTGTGGACTTGGATTGCCACGTTCAGTATCAACACTTTTTGTGACCTGTGTTCAAAGGCAACTTTTAGCCGACAAGCAACATATTGGAAAGGTACATAGTGGAAAATTGGGTGGGTCGGGTTATGGGTCAAACTCATTTGAGTTGAAATGGGCCATTTTTAGTACTGTTTCGGAACAGCAGACCTGATTCAGTTGTCATGCAACTCCTTTTGTCCATTTTTCAAGACTATGACAATATTTTTTTACTGAACTAAATATGGTATTATACAATATTAAAAATCGATTGAGGAGGTTTTTTGATTGATGTATATAATTTAGCTACTGTCTACTCAATGGTGATATGGCGTGCCGTGGAGGGAGTAAACGAGGGGTTGTGGGCTACCTTGGCATGTTGCAATCCCTCCCTCCAGTAATGGCTCTTATGATAATTCGTTCGCATTGTAGGGGCGATTCTGTCCTGCGGTCATGCGGGACTCACAACCATGGGAGAATTATGACTTTGGTATTGAGGAAATGTTCACAACTCCATATGGTGGAGAGTCCTTGGGGATTGACAAGAGGCTTGAGCTGCTGGTCGAGGCTTATGGTAGGGATGGGGACGGGGGATTTGCACCGTTGGGTTTTTTCGCGTTCCTCAATTGTAAGTATGTATCATGAATAATAAAAAAATTTTTAAATACCTAAATTCGAACCCCAACCCCCCCCAAACCAATAACATACAAAGTCCCACCCCTACCCCCCCACCCCCCCCCCACCCCCCCCCCCCCATCCAACCCCACTGTTAACCCGCAGTTAAGGTATTATTTTTCTGTAACGTCTCAAAAAATCTAAAATAAAAGATAACAATAATGACTATTTTAGGCAGTTTCGCTAGCGGGTCATCAAAACAGGTAATTTTGAGTACGGGTTAAAATGAGTCGCGTCTGCTTAACCAAACAATGCTTTTCGCCCAAGTTTGATTAAATTCCTAAATAATTAATAGACACATGTGACCTGTTTGACTCGTTTTTGTAATTTAAACTATTAAACAGTTTAAACCGTAAACAATAAAATCCAACCCATGTTGACTCATCTGGCACAACATGAAACAATGATAGCCTACACATCGATGCCATTTAGTTCAGGAATTATCAATGAAAAAGCTTGAAGACCTTAAAAAATGACTACTAAATTGCTACCTGATCTTTAGGAATTCCTTGTCTGTTGTCTCTCATAATCCCACTTTCTTGCAAACTTTTTAGCAGTTTCAACTCCTTCAGCACCAGTGTTCATTGGAAGAACCATATCATATCCAAGTTTTTGAATGTCCTTCTACTATAATAAAGTTATACACAATTGATTCAGAATGTTCAGGGCATTTGTCTCACACATATAATGAGGAACACTGATATGATTAGCTATCCTAGTGTTAATGGTAAGATGAATTCTTTTTTCTATTATGTTATACCAGTTAACAAAAAGGTGGACCAAATGGCAAGGACTACAAGTCTACAATGCTTTAGTAACTTTAGTATCAAACTTTCACTAAAAAGAGCAAGAAAACTTATGTTTGGCAGATAGCCTTTCACTTTTCTATTAGGTTGAAGTTGATAACCATTATGTGCAAGGTTGCAAAAAGCGCTAGGCGCTAGTCGGGCGGTCGACCACCGCCTAGCTAGTAATCGGTCGAGGCGGCGCCTAGGCGGGGCCTAGGCGGATTGAACTTTTCTATATAAAATTTTTAAAATTATATGTATATTTGATAAATTTTAGCACAAATAGCTAAGTAGGTCTACAAAAGATTGGATATTGGGCTTTAAATGTAAATTAAGGCTTTAAATTAGTTAAATTAGAGTTTTTTCTAAGTAAAATCTCATATTTCTATTTCTTTTCTTCTCATCTACAATAATTACATCACAAATTTTATTCTTAAACACCATTTAAAAACAAGATCTGACCAATTGAATGAAAAAACCTAATTTAAAATTTTAAAAATCGAGTTGACCCCCGCTGACCGGCGTTGACCACCGTTGACCGCCGTGTTGACCGTCGTTGACCGCTTTTTTGGCCGCCTAGAATAAATCGAGGCGGTTTGTGGCCGCCTAGACCGCTTTTTACAACACTGATTATTTGTATGTTCATCAATCTAACCAATAAGGCATCACATGCAACCAAAATAGCAGAGCATATAGGCATTATTACCAATTTGAGATTCCGTATCAAAAGTGTGACAATGAGATAAAAGCAATTGGCCCACTCTCCACACCAACCCTTCTTTGTTTCAAGAAGCTACATCATAAAAAGATACTATGAGTCTTAATAATCAGAAAATTCTTGAAAGCACATGTAAATTTGTGTACCTCTATAGCATCGTTGTACCGTGGGAAACGAGTAGTTCTTGAACATACATTGCAGCTGGCCAAGATAAGAAAATTATATATAAGGAATTATAGAAAGAACGCAATTTTTTTTAAATGGTGTTCCGACAAAGAGAAGTAACTTAATTTTTTCTAGAAGTCTAATAATTAATTCATCATGCATTTTATGGCATAAACAACTTTTGTGTTTTCCGCATGGCCACGAATGTTTTCATTGAAGCATTGTATCAAACACTTGGGCTACAACTACTAATGCTTTCACTGAAGCATTTTATCAAACACGCTAAAAAATGCACACGTATTAATCGATGGACTAAACCAATAAAATCACCTAATCATTATCAACATAATCGTAATAATAGAACCACTAACATGAGATATATGTATGTCCTTCCAATCTCACGTCGTTCTCGCTAATTGTTCCTTTAAACTAATCACTCCACCACTTCTCTCCATCAATCCTAACTCCTTACCTCGACTCACCATTAAAATCCCCAAATTTTAACCTTATCAAACCCTAGAAACCCTAACTTTGTTTGAAACCCTAATTACTTCAATAACCAACATATTTCAAATTAAATTCATAATTACTGATAAACTAGCAAATTGAACCATAAAAACATAAAAGCCCCAAATATGCACGGTTTGAAACCTAATTTGAGCAATTAAGAACTGATTTTGGATTAATAGTGAAATTGAGACCTAAACTTACAAAATCGAGGCGTGATTCTTATAGAGTTGAAACGAATAGGTATTAGATCCATCATAGTAACAGCGTGTTGTTCAATCAGTGTGTGTTTGTGTTTTTCTTTTAAGTAAACTGTTTCAATGATAGATGAAAATGAGAAGTTATTGTGTTTAAATATAAAATAGTGATGTTTTTTATTGTTAATTTGTTATCCAAGTCATTTTTTTGGCATGTTATTTTGTTTACATATTTAATTGTTATTTTTTTATTCACTTATTAATGAAAAAGAAAATTTCCTTGAAAGTTTATGTCTTAAAAAAATATATTTATGAGAGGAATTGTTTAAATTTTTGCAACTTTACATATATCTTTTATATACAAGTTTTGTATTTGCAAGTTTGCAACATGTGATGGTATTTACGATTTGTGAGTAAATATTAAAATAAGAGAAATATTAGCTACAATTTATTGTAACTAATTGGCTACAATTCTAGGCTAAAATCATGAGTTTTTGAGTACTGTTTGCGGGTCCCTGAATACTATTTGCGAGCCCTTAAATGATTTCTTGCGTATTTTTAGTAGGGAATTATAGTCAGTTGACAACAATAATTGTAGCTAATATATCCCCATTAAAATATACTATTTCTAGCAACCTATATTTATAGATGCTCTAATTTTAATCACTATAATTAGCAATGTGAAAAACAGTGACGAAAAAGTTGTCACTGATGTTATGTGATCCAAAATTTAATCGTCACTACTCTAAATCAAAAATAGCTATTATGTAATTTAGTGACTACATAGTGACCACTTATAAGTTCGGTCACTGATTTTTTACCAGTGACGAGAAATAATGACCATAAATTATATCGTCACTATTTTCGCTCAAATAGTGACCAATAAAAATTGTCGTCACTGAAATCTCGTCACTAAAGCCCTTATTTCTTGTAGGGTAACTCATACAATTTAGCATTCATGTAGGCTTCCTAGCAACTTTATGATAAAGAAACATGCCTGAAAGTTTATCAAACATATGAAAGTTGTTGACCTAAAGTAAGACTTGATAATATTTTAGGTGTTCACCAGTATTCAAAAGTAAATTAGCCACTTTATCAACATCAAATACCAATATAAAAGGAATGTATCAGCCAAATTTACTTTTGTAGTCTCTTTCATGTACTTTTTGCCATTTTAATGAAAACAAGTGATAACTGTATAATTTAATTAGTTATAAATTAGTTTGTCTTAGCTATATCATGTCTAGAAGGTCCAAAAGAATTTAGGCAAATGGATAGGAAGACGGTTCCATGAATTAATCTGTAAATCTACAATACTCCTAGAAACTCATTTTACTCACTGACTCGTACATAAATAATAATATCAGAGGAAGAACTTCTGATGATACTGGATTTGAGTTTAGGTGTTTATATTGGACGTCATTTCCTATCTTTCTGTAGCCTAAACTAGAAGCATTTCAAAATGTATTATGTGAAGATAATCATTAGACAATAGGAGCTTAGTAACATATTAATATCTCAAAAGATGGAAAATTAAAAAACATCAACATAATTAGATAATTATTGCAAGTTAGGGATTGGTTTATAAGAAGACAAAATTCCGTGTGAAGGCACTGATTCTGACTACAAGTACGAAGAGATATATCTTAGTTGGAACTACACATAAATTAATGGAATGATTAATTAAAATTTAATTAAAAACAATTCCAGTTCATTATGTTGATATTGTTCTTTTGGTTATTTACTGACATTTGTGTAGCTTCTGGGTCGAGTCTTCCATATTATTCGTAAGCATAATTCTAATCTTGGACCAAATCTGAAGGAACTGTAAGAAATACTACCATAATAATATGTTTTGCTATCTTTTTTTTCTTATAAATATGTGAAAGGAGGGGTGTTTGGACTATTAACACATTGATAATGTGATTTGTTTAAGTTTAATGGTGTAGGAACCGGTTAAGAATGAATGCAGTCTATGAAGAATGTAATGACCACTAGCGTGCTTCTTCCCTAACAGGTTAAGATTTTATTTATGAATGAATGCAATCAATTTGAATGTTTGAGATGAAGTTTTAGTTCTAATTGGCGTGTTTTTGTCTATGAAGATTCGTCATTGTTGCAAAATGCACCAATGAAAGCAACTTACATGTGACAATGATGATTGTTATAGCTAAGTTATGATAAAAAAAATATTTAGTATTTCTCTGCATATTTAGAGATCTTTTACATAAACTATTATAGATTCTACCAACAAAAAGAGGGTGTTTGGGACTGCCTTTTCTTTTCACGTATATATAAGCACTTTCATGCGTATTTCACGTATATGTTAAAAGTTATTTTCGGGACGTGGTGAAAACTATAGAAGACTACATATCTCGGTTTAAAGGTTCTTAGGTTAGAAGTGAGGGTAAGATGTCACTTATATCCCAAAACAACCAGATTGTTGGGTCATTAGTTTTTTTATTGTAAAGACTAAAGAGCTTATTTACCCGAGTAAGCAGATAAGCATATGTTAGGCCAATTCATAGCCTAACTGTCCCTTGTACATGATTTGTATGAAATATATCATAAGTAGAAATCAAGTCTCTAAACTTAAATAAGTTCAGTGAGTCATCCTCAAGATGTTCTTCAGAGTCTAGAAGAAAGACTCATCACAACCTGAGGCGGACCTCAGCAAGTGAAGAAAGAACTAAGATCAAGATGATGGAGTCAGTGAGTATTGAAAAATGACTCACTAACTCCCGAAGACCATCTCTGAATGAAGACCCTGATCATATTGTCAAGAACTTCCTATTAAGCAAAAAGTAGTAGAAAACAAAAGATACAAGTAGGGGCTTGTACTTTATTAATATTGCTAAAAGGAAGACAAGTACTAAAGTAAAAGAAACATCATCAGGGGATGAATCAAGCAATGACATCAGTTAATGTCATCAAACATCATCAGAGGGGGCATTCATGTGATGACATCATCATATGTCATCAAAGAGTACTCTGGATAAAATGAAACAATTCAACCCTCTAATGAGGAAAAACATAAAGAAGACAAAAAGACAAATGAAAGAATACTTTAAGGAAAAAGTATGAAAGAAAAAAACAAAATGAAGGAATATGCTTTACCTAACATTAGATAAAAAAATAAAAAATACAAATGTATTTTTTATTCCCTCTTTACACATACCTGTACCAAACACTACCCACTTGCTTTACTTATAAATATGCATGCTTGTAATAGAGATAGGTAGAGATCCTAGACACCAAAGATAATACATAGTATTATGTGATAGGGTCCTCCTCCCATTGATTCATGAGCAAAGCTATGGACAATGGGAGTTTTAGGGCCCGTTTGGTTTGAGGGGTTAGGAGTGAGATTTGAGGATGGTAGAAAAAAAGTGTTGTTTGGTTTGTTTATGTGGGTCCTACAAATGAGGTTGAGTACCACATTTTAGCTTTATGAGAATCCTTACTCATTTGACTCTTTTTGTTATATTTTCTTTTTATGTGAGCCCTTCTTAAAAATCAACCAATTCATATTTTTTTTTCATTTTTACTACTCCATCCGTCCCATTTTTATTGTCCATATTTCCTTTTTGGGATGTTCCAATTTAATTGTCCACTACTAAAAATATATAGGAAAGTTTGATCAAGTTTACTATATTATCCTTGTTTGAAATTATTATTACAAACTTTAAAAAAGACTTAAATTAATTAGCTAAGGGTAAAACTATCTTTCTGTCAAAAAGTAAGAAAGAGAAAGCAGTATTAAATGCACTTTTCTTAAACTGTGTGTTTTTTGTTGGGAGACAATAATTTTGAGACGAAAAGAGTATTATAAATTATTTAAATTTTAATTTACATTCATTTATAATATATTATGTTTCTCTCTCTTCATTTAATATACCACACAAGTTACCTCTCTCTTCATTTAATGTTTCTCTCTCTTCATTTTAATTTAAATTTTAATGTACACTTGATTATAATAATCAAATGTACAATCACTTAAAGCCCAACATTACCTTTCATGTTCAAAGACGATCTTTTTCCTTTTTTTTAACATAGCTCTGGTAAATTTACTTGTTAAACATACCACACAAGTTACTCCCCACCCTCACAAAACAAATAAAAAAACCACACCCCTCGTATCATACTCGAACCAAATTCATATCCAGTAACCATGTCACTCAATCTTCATCTCACATCCAAGAAACAACAAACAAAATCATCACAAAAAACCACTCACAACCACGACATCGATCTAAACATCAAGATCCCAATCCACCTCATCACACTCTCACGTCACAAAACCCAAACTCACTCAAAAGATATGTCCCAAATCTGCTCGTTCACATCCATCACCATCCTTATATCAAAAAATCATAAACCCAAATCCATTCACAAAATATCACCCCAACCAGTTAATAAAAAATTCAAACTCAGATCAGTGGTGCACCACGAATCATGATGAGTATTGTTTTTCTGTTGTAATAAAAGTATGGTTGGGAAGAAGAATTGTTAAAATTGAGTGAAAAGAAAATCAGGTATATGGTTTGATGAAGATAGAACCTGTTAAAAGAATGGGTTAGTTATGAGAAGAAAAAGGAGGTGATTTTGAAGGTAAACGGGTTTCAGTGGGTTTCATGATTATGTTTATTTATGGGAGAAACAGTCGCAAAAAATTGAAGTTGAAATAGGATTGTTTTGTTTATGGCTTAGCCGGAATAAAGGGTCGTTGATGGAGAGAGATTTAGAGAATCAGTGGGGTTGTTTGTTGTTTTGTTTTCGGGATTAGCCTAATTACAAAAAGATTAAAGACTGAAAAAAAGGGGTGCTGAGCCTCTGAAAAATTATAATGTATATCAGCTTATGTTTTGTAGCCAATATTTTTTTTAGAGCTTCGATGATACATAGAGTGGGATAGTGGCTGAAATTAAATAATCAGAGGGGGTTTTGTTTAAGGAATTGAAAGTTTGTGTAATAGAGGGGCTGATAAGAATCAGATGGGTGTTTTGTTGTTAGAATAGATATATTTGTTCAAATTGGGTTTAAAGAATCTGATGTGTTGGGTATGCTTGGGTTTGTAAGAAATTGCAGTGGGTATGAAAGTCGGGTGAATTTGTTGTTTATTTCAGTCTTAGCCTGAATAAAATGGTGTTTCAAGAACAAGAGTAATAGTATGGGAATGGAGGCACTGATTAAAAGAATTAGTGAATATCAGGTTGTGGGTATACAAGAGTTACAATGTTTCAACTTAATAGACTTTGAACCCACAAGAGCCAACCATCATAATTACAAAATCGTATAGAACCAGATCCCACAACGTCAAATGACTCAAAACCTCTAAGCTACCTACAACCGAAAAACAAATGAGATGGAACGACCCGGAATTCATTGTTACAACACAGGACATTCCACGGAGGGGACGAAGATATTCCTGCTCATCAGATTTAAACGAGTAGGGATACGATCTTGAACAAGCTTCCAAACGAAGACATTAACCTTAATCGGGATGCTTTTAACCCATCGTGTAGGAATATTCTCCTTGGGGAGGAAAGTCTCGTCTAGAACCGATCTCACATCCTTAACTTGAAAAACCTCCCTTCGCCATTTTAAAATCCCAAAGCACATATCCTCCATGTTCGAAAGAGAAACCGAATCAAGAAGATTCGTAAGCTGCTCAAGCTGCTGAGCTTCAGGACCCCCCGAGTCTGACGACGAAAAGAAGCTGTGAAAGGAGCATTGAACTTATCTGCAACTGAGCAATCTTTATTGACTTCTAAGCGAATAGACGGGGAAAAAAGAATAGCTTAGCTTGATTATCTCCAATCCAAAGGTCATTCAAAAGCTGTACGACAAACCGTTACCCACCAACCACCCAATTTACAAAGAGATACAAGATTAATACCTTTTCCGTGAGCGGCTTTGACTTCATTGATAAATAGTACCCCAAGGAGAATTGTAAGCATCAGAAATGGAATGAGAGCTTGAACCATAACCGCACAGCAATATACACGAGACCATAAGAGTTGTCATGAGAAAGAAAACGCCAAACCCATTTGAAGATAAGAGCCCGGTTGAGAGCGAAAAGACTAGATACACCTAAACCGCCAAATTTCTTAGAAGCAAGAACCTTGGTCCATTTGATCCAAGCGATTTTTCTATCGCCATCTTTAACTCCGTAAAAGAAATCCCTACGAAGACTTCCATGTGGTTTAAGAACCAGTTTAGGACCTTATAAAATTGACATGTTTGTAGATAGGGTAGAGCCAAGGACCGATTTTATGAGACTAGACGACCACTCAATGGAATGAGTATAAGTTCCATTAGACAATCTCTTAATCATTTTGTCAATAGTACTCGTCCCAAAGCCTTTGAGGATTAAAGCCATATTATCGCAACTAATATCCCAAATATCTAAAGGGAGTTTTCATAGTAGAACATCAATGAACTTAGCCCCTCAATCTCATGATTTATCGTGCAAAACCTAACAACCAAGAAGTTGACTTTTTGAAAATTAAATTGTCATGCCGGAAAGAAATAGAAAAGCAATGAAGAATATGCATGATTCCCTTAAGGTACTTGAACATCCGCCGATAAACCCAACCGCATCATCAGCTAGAACAAATGTGACAAAGTGAGAGAGGAGTCAAAGGAACTTGTGTAAAACCTTTAAAAGCATACCACAGCTTCAAACAGCCACCCGATTGAAGACAAATGAAAAAAAAGCTTCCATGATGAGTAAGAAAAGAAAGGAGCTATAGGATCCCCTTGTTTTAGCCACAAAACAAATGAAAACTCAGTAGTCGGTACTCCCGTTAACAAGAATAGAAGACTTTACCAGACTTTAACTTCCGCGGATCCAAGAAACACCATTGAGGACCAAAAACCAAAAGAGTAAGAACGTCATTTCGCAAAAAATCCCATCTAATAAATCATAAGCCGATGCAAATCAAACAACTTGAAAATCATAGCCTGCTGTTTTTTGACTTTACACCGAGCTAATACCTCGTTAATTATAAATGGGCCGTCTAGGAATCTGCCATTAGGTAAGAAACAGACTGAACATCGGAAAATAAAGATCTTGAAAACAATTAAAACCGTAGAGAGCCGAGAAGCCAAAATCTTGGTAACTACTTTATATAAACAACCAATTAAACTGATTGGACGATAGTCACAAACCCTCGTAAGGAATCTAGGATCTTAGGAATTAAGGCCACAAACGAAGAATTACACCCGATAGCGAATTCACCATGATCAAAGAACCATAAGGCCGCAGAACAAAAATCAGTCCCAACTACGGTCCAATATTTGCGAAAAAAATCGAAAGTAAAACCGTCCGGTCCGGGGGATTTATCCACACCACACCCCCAAACAGCGCTTCGAATTTCGTCTGTCGAAATACGAGTTTCCAAATCAGCTACTTGTTCACTTGCTAAGATGATTAGAATTGGAATTGATCCTAACCTTTTCTTGACCAGGGTCTGAAATCTGTCGGCAAATATGATCAACAGAAATTCATTTTTAACCAGAATAGGATCTACTACCCAATCTCAACCCTACCATACACTTTTAACAAGAGAGGTTAACACGCTTTTTATTAATTATCCATGAAAAGTATTTAGAGTTCTCGTCCCCCTCTATAGCCCAACGGACTTATGCCTTTTGCATTGAATCTCGATGTTTAGACTTATGGATATCTTGAATTTGTTTCATTAATTCCATTCGGGAAAGGAGCAGATCATCTGTAACGCCTCCTTGATCCAAGGTTTTATCAATATCTCTTAATTTAAGATTTAGATCACGAGATTGTCCTTCCTGTTTTTCCTTAAAATCCCTAGTCCACTTACGAATCTCCAATTTCAACAACTTTAACTTTTTTTCAAATCTGATCATTGCATTTGAGTCATCGAGATTAAAAGACGCCCAAGAACTCGAAATCATCTCGTCAAACCCAAGAAGATCTAACCAAGAGTGGAAGAAACGAAAAGGGGTAGGTCCAAAATCATAGTGAACCTCCTTTAATAGAATAGGCCCGTGGTCTGATAAATCGGCACAGACACAACGACTCATAAAAGCTGCTGATAAATGGGAAAGAATGAAAGCCATCCGTTTAAGAAAGAAAAAACGATCTAACTTACTCATCTTTGACGCCGAGGGTGACCATGTAGGGAGTATCCTTCCATTTGAAATATCAATACGACCCGAGCTGGAAAGAAAGAATTGAAACAAATCTGCTCCTTGCTTTATTGAAAGTCCGAACCCACACCGTTCGTCCTACAACTTCTAACATCGTTTAAAATCACCCCATAACCAAACCACCTCCTATCCATACCTGATAATAAAGAAATAGAAGGTAATTCCACAACAACAGTTTAAAGAGCGTACTTTGAGGACATATACCCGAGATAAGTAAAAGTTTCATGTTGTTTGGAATCCACGTCCCGTACAAAGCAACGAAGTTATCTGAAATTATGTGATTATCCTTCTTAAACATATGGTGTCCCCATATACATATGATTACCACCAGAATTACACACCACGCTTCGCTACAATGTGATCGAACAATAAATTACCCCCGTAAAATACTTAGCATCCAATTTGAGATATTCTTATCTCAATCTTAGTTTTTCCTGTAACGACAAAAAACTAAGTTTATGTCTATAAGACATCTCTGATCCCAAACAGACTTTCTTGGCCCTTCGGGATTCCTAGGCCTTGAACGTTGAGAGAAAGACAATTCATACGGAAAACACTAGTTCCTCCTTGAGTTCCAATAATTTTTCTATATGTCTTTAACAAAACCTTCATAGAAAAAACCATGGTTATGGCCCCACCGTAATCATTTCTTCAAGAATTTCTCAAAATTGAGCCCACCTCCTTGCTTTTTGATACTGCTGATGAGTTAACATGAGGGGAACTATTCGCAGACATCTCACCTTCTTCCAAAACTTTCGAATTGCTATTTTCCGACTTACCAGAAAGATGATTATACTCATCAGGGGTTGTTTGTTGTTTTGTTTTCGGGATTAGCCTAATTACAAAAAGATTAAAGGCTGAAAAAAGGGGTGCTGAGCCTCTGAAAAATTATAATGTATATCAGCTTATGTTTTGTAGCCAATATTTTTTTTAGAGCTTCGATGATACATAGAGTGGGATAGTGGCTGAAATTAAATAATCAGAGGGGGTTTTGTTTAAGGAATTGAAAGTTTGTGTAATAGAGGGGCTGATAAGAATCAGATGGGTGTTTTGTTGTTAGAATAGATATATTTGTTCAAATTGGGTTTAAAGAATCTGATGTGTTGGGTATGCTTGGGTTTGTAAGAAATTGCAGTGGGTATGAAAGTCGGGTGAATTTGTTGTTTATTTCAGTCTTAGCCTGAATAAAATGGTGTTTCAAGAACAAGAGTAATAGTATGGGAATGGAGGCACTGATTAAAAGAATTAGTGAATATCAGGTTGTGGGTATACAAGAGTTACAATGTTTCAACTTACTGATACAACCCGCTGACCCAAAAATGAACTCCGCCCGCTGATCTAGTCCGCTGAACGAAAGTCAGCACACACCAAAACCAAGCACCCTCTGAACCAGGGAAGTCTGTAATTGTTCTATATGTTTGGGTTCTTTTCGGCTCAGCCTAATATAGGTTATGACTGTTATCAGTGGCTTAAGGAACCAAAATGGTATACGAGTCAGCTGATAACTTTGGGAAGGTTAAAAGAAATCAGAAGGTGAAGCGGTCTCTGGGGTTTAGTCACTGAACACTAAACCCGCTGAATCCCCTCAATGAGCCAGGCCGCAGAACCCAAGTCAGCTATTCTTTGGTCAGCAACCTCGACCGCGACCCACTGATCCATCAGACCGCTGAATCATCAGACTCCCTGAACCTAAACGCAAGGTCAGCCCTCTAAACCCAAGGTCAGACCGCTGAGTCATGGTCAGACCACTGAGCCGAAGTAAGCACACCCATGGTCAGACCTCTGGTCTAATGTCAGCACTCTTCAAGGTTAGCAAACATCTGAACATTGAGATAGTTGTAATAGCTAAACCTAGTATTTGGTCGTATGTTTGTGTTGTTTATCAGTTCAGTGTGCTTGAGATGAAAATGGTGTATGGGGTGTTCATTCTTTTTCAGGCATAGCCTGATTAACTAGGCAGCTGAGTCTAAGCCGCTGAACTTACGAACCGGCTGAGCCTACCAGACCTCTAAAATATATCCTAAGTAATATATCCTAAGTAGAAATCAAGTCGCTAAACTTAAATAAGTTCAGTGAGTCATCTTGAGATGTTCTTCAGAATGTTAGAAGAAAGACTCATCGGCGGACCGCGGACATTAGCAAGTGAAGAAAGAACCAAGATGAGGATGACGGAGTCAGTGAGTATTGACAAATGAATGAGTATTGACAAATGAATGACTGAGTCCCGAAGACCAGAATGAAGACCCTGATCATATTGTCAAGAACTTCCTATTAAGCAAAAAGTAGTAGAAAAAACAAAAGGTACAAGTGAGCGCTTGTACTTTATTAATATTGCTAAAAGGAAGACAAATTCTAAAGTAAAAGAAACATCATCAGGCAATGACATCATGAGATGTCATCAAACATTGTCATCAAACATCATCAGAGGTGCATTCATGTGATGACATCATCATATGTCATCAAAGAGTAGTCCGGATAAAATGAAACAATTCAAACAATTCAACCCTTTGATGAGGAAAAACATAAAGAAGACAAAAAGACAAGTGGAAGAATACTTTAAGGAAAAAGTATGAAAGAGAAAAGCAAAATGAGGGAATATGAATAAAAAATAAAATGTATTTTTTATTCCTTCTTTACACATACCTGTACCAAACACTACCCACTTATTTTACTTATAAATATGCATGCTTGTAATAAAGATAGGTAGAGATCCTAGACACCAAAGATAATACATAGTATTATGTGATAGGGTCCTCCTCCCATTGGTTCATGAGCAAAGCTATGAACAATGGGAGTTTTATTTGTCATTCAATATCCCATTGTTGGTGCGCAAATAACCGGAACCCTTGTAAATCTTTTATTCATTTCTAATAAGATTTATAACGCATTGAAAAGCACAAATGGTGTTATTAGCATATCAAATGGGTCTCGTGGCTAATATAGCAGATATTACACGAATGTCACGGACCAACAACATAAGTGGGTGGTTTGATTTTCCAAATATTTAATTGCTCTTATCTGTTTAAAAACAAGTAGACAAAAAAAAGTTATCTCAAACTCTGCTTATTAGAAAAAGTGGATAACTAATGAAAAATTTTAGTTTTTGGCCTCATTTTTGATTGTGAGCACCTATATAGTTTGCCATAGCGGGTATTGGGAAAACGCTAAAAAGTACAGACATTTGAAGTTAATTGTAGTTGTATGAGCAACTTTAACTTAAATTTTCAGAACACTATTTTTTAGCACTCATCTCCAGGTGCTCTGAATTATTGTTTCATTCCACCCACACTGGTTCATGCCTATAAAAGCACCAAGCTTAGCAGAGGAGTTGCTAAAGAACTTTTGGACATACTTAGATTGCATAGGAAGTATGTTAAAAGTTTGAGATTATTAAATTGAATGTGTACTATGGGGATCAGTTGTTTATAATTAGCATAAAGCATGATTTGTTTCGACTCTATTATTGTTCAAGCTTTAACAGGTGAATGGGTTATGGTCAAAACTTACAAAATGCTCTTAAGTTGTCTTCCTTGGACTTGGGAGTTTATTTAATGTCAATGCTGCATAACTTTTAAATGTGAGTGTTGCTTAAGCGAACAATTGATAGCTATATATCTGGGTGTGACATTGTCTGCTACTCTATGACTTAATAGGTTTTGGTGTTATATAGCTGGTTTGTCTGCTACTCTATGACTTAATAGGTTTTTGTGTTATATAGCTGGTTTCAATCTAATTATGTTCTTTGCACCTATATTGTTTGTACATCTCACACACTGTTCGTTTATCATGCCGTTACCTTTATAGTATAAACCTGATGATTTAACCAATTTGCATTTAGATTAGACATGAAAAGCCTAAATGGTTACGTTTATGTTTAGTCAACATCTTGTCATTGACTAAAAAGGTTATAAATAAATCACAACAAAATTGTTTTAAAGGGTTTTGATTGTATGGTGTGGCTATGAATTCACCAACAAGCGTTTCGAACCACGCTTTGAGTGGATGCAATAATGTAATGTTCAAACCTTCAACAACCTATATTTATTTACACGATCAAATCATTTGATTATTATTAGAGTAAAATTGCATTTTTGGTCCCTGTGGTAGTGCCCCTGGGGCACATGTTAGAAAAACCCTTGTTTTAAAGGGTTTTGACTGTTAACAAATCGTTAGATATCGCCACTTAACTTTTCTTTTTTACTTATCTTTTTTTTAGAACGGCGACTATTATTGAAAAACTAGCAAGGAGCTAGCAAAAGAAACATTACAGGGAAATCAAATGGGGGTTTTTAAGCCAACTCTCCCACGTAAAAAACTTTTTACATCTACTCGACACCCAATTAAACGACAAAGCAACTACTTCATCAAAAAATCACACCGAACGTCTAGGGGAAGCGGAGAGAAAAAATGTTGTGATGAAATCAAAAATGGACCTATTACGAAAACCCCACATGTACCACCAGAAAGTGGCAAACACTCCATCCAATAGATTCTTCGTACCAGCAGACATACGAATGGAAAGAAACCAGTTTTGCCACTCCGAGAAGGATTCAAGGTCTTTTGCCCTTACTAACCCCACAGGTTACAAATTATGGAAAGACACTCCTCACAATGGGGCATTGAGAAATAACACATGTTGAGTTGTCTTCCTGCCGCATGATCACAAAGCGGACAAAATATCGAATCCAACATCACTCCTTTCCGAGTATAGAATTAAATCGTGTTGGAAGACAATCACAACCAGATACGAGGAGGGCGTGTGTGGGCTTCCAAATTAAGATATTAGTCTTATGGGAACCCATTATCACCTATCTCGCTTGTCGTAGAAAAGGAAGCACCAAGTCCATCAAAAAAATTCCTAACCTCATTAACCCGAAAGTTTTCCGTCACGTTAAATCACAAACCCTCTATCAGCATTAGGGCGAAAGAGAGACATTCGCCACACATCAGAAGAGCTTCCCATTGTTGCCGATCAACCCCCATCTCACACAACGTCCATCGAAAAGACCCATTGATTCAGCTCACCACCTAATTTGTTAGCAACCAGAACTATCTATCTCATATTCTAATGCATACACTCCCGCGGGAAACCTATCACGAAAAATTTACATCCACGCCCATTTACCGGCCAGAATTTTGGTAGCACACCCTTACAATTCTATCTTACAAGTGAGACATAAAATCGAAGCCCAATATCCTAAGGGGAGTTTAATTTCACGGATAATAGTTGACCATAAAGAAGGAGAATTATTCGCACAATTAAAATTGTCCCTATGGATAGCCTGAATAACTTGAGACCACAAAGATCCGTCTTTGGTAAGGAATCGCCAATACCACTTAAGCAAAAGAGCACGATTGAGGGCAAAAAAACTCGACACTCCAAGACCGCCTTGACTCTTAGACGCTAACACTTTTTGCCACGCGACCCGTAACCACGACAATCTTCTCGTCCTCAGGATCAGCATACGTTTATGTTTAGTCAACATCTTGTCATTGACTAAAAAGGTTATAAATAAATCACAACAAAATTGTTTTAAAGGGTTTTGATTGTATGGTGTGGCTATGAATTCACCAACAAGCGTTTCGAACCACGCTTTGAGTGGATGCAATAATGTAATGTTCAAACCTTCAACAACCTATATTTATTTACACGATCAAATCATTTGATTATTATTAGAGTAAAATTGCATTTTTGGTCCCTGTGGTATGACCAAATTGTAGGTTTGAGACCCTAACTTTTAAAATTGCAGTAATGATCCTTATTTTTAAGTTTGGGTTGCATTTTTGGTCCCTGTGGTTTGGCCAAATTGCAGGTTTGGTCCCGGTCCGGGGACCAAATTTGCAACAGAAACTTGAAAATAGGGACCATCACTGCAATTTCAAAAGTTAAGGTCCCAAACCTGCAATTTGGTCATACCACGGGGACCAAAAATGCAATTAACTCTTATTATTAATTAGTTACTTTTTCTTATTTACCTATGACTTTTTTTTTTCCCTTATTCATACTTTTACATATTGTTTACAAATCATTTATAATTAGAGAAATTGTCAAAAAAGAAACTAAAAATAAATAAGGTTAATTTATAGAACTTTGATGGTTAAATTTAAGACAAATTTATATATTATGTTTAAAATATTTATATCTAATCATAGAAGTTTTATAATGTAAAATTTCATTTGGTATAGTTTGTTGTTATAACCGATAAAAAATACATATTCCATTAAAAAAGAAAAAGAATTTTTTTAGAAAAAATTCTTGCTAGGGCACAGGTCTTATAACTAGTATAATAAGAAAAGTTATGACACACAATGAAAAGCAAAATTGCAAAACTGATGGAGGTGGTCTCCTATTTTTAAACTACACGTGCCCCTAAACACGAGAATAAGGTAAACGTAAAACTCATACAATAAAAAGACTGTTACTACAATTTACAAAAAACCTTATGCCCTTATGAAAGTAATATTCATCACCTTAAATTTAACACTTTTTATGAATGTATGTTTACTTACAACTAAGATTCCATACTATATATGTAACTATATTGTATGACATACAACTTATTAGTAATGTTCATATCAAAACTACAAGAAAAACCACGACGGGCGACGAAATTATTATGTCGCCGGAGAAACACCACTAAACGACAAAAATACATCCGACGCGGCACTAATTGCTTAAGTCTTTTTAGTCAAAGTTGTCCAAAAGTTTCCCTGGCGACATGTCGCGGGGGATACTTTGGGTAAAGTTTGACCAAAAAAGTCCTCAAAAATGTTGGCGGTAACGTTTCCCGCTCAAGTTTTCCCGACGACATATGTTGACCACGATTGACTGTGCTTAACTAAAGTAATTAACTAATGACTTTGAGGGGTGACATGGCCCAAAGTTTCTCCGGTCACATGTCGCCGGGATACTCTGTTGACTTTAGTTGACTAAAGTCATTAGTTAATGACTTCGTGGGGTGACGTGGCCTAAACTATCACTGGCGACATGTAGCGGGGAACATTATATTGACTTTGTTTGACTTTAGTTGAATAAAAGTCATTAGTTATGACTTGGTGGGTGGTGACGATGGCCTAAACATCTCGGCGATTATTATTTATAATTATAAATTGTATAAAAAATAATTATATAAAAAAAGCACTCCGTTTTCTCGGTTCGGTCCGGTATTCGGTTCGTTAATTAAATTTTCTAGTTGAACATGATATACCGTATACGTTATCAGGATGCACAATCACCAAGTAACACAAAAACAAACATTTATTTAGTTAAATATTATACATAACATCTTGTAGAAACACGAAGCCTGAGCCTTATATAGACCGATATTGCGGGACTTACAAATAGACACTTAAACATAGTTTAATTCGACACAGACATTTAAGAAACTTGTAGAAAGCTTCTATACACACCACCATCGTTTTATTCGACACCGTTTTATTCGACACAGTTTTAACACACTAGGAGCTCGGCACAGCATATCCCACTTCGGGCCTTAAAAAGATTGATTCCCTTTCAATCTTTCTCAATGAAAATACATTTCTCACGGGCCCTCGCCCTGTGTCCTCGCCTAGGGCCTCCAGCTGTCGACCTGTTCATAGTCTTTCTATTGTGTCTCTTCTTCAAAAACTCAGATGTCCTTGTTGTCGTCGCAAACCACCAAGCGGGGACAAACATCAAGCTTTGCTCTTTTGAATAAAGGAGCTCCTGTTTCTTCATTTGCGCAGCCACCTCCCTCACACAACTTAACCCCTGCCACCACTTAAAGTCCTCTTCGACGGACATCCTCCAGAGCAATACAAACCAACCATTTAACACAATTCGTCAGACTGGGCCACTTCCCGCATCTCCGCACACCTACGTAACAATGACATTATTTTCTTTTCTTTTTTCTTAGCTATAAAAACACAGTTGAAATATGCATATCACTAACCCTATGACAACCCTTAAATAGGGAAATAACATGTGTTCTTAGCTATAAAAACACACACAACTTGCTGTGAAATGACTACATATTCTCACTATCCTTTACTTTGCAGAAAATGCAATAAAATGTGTTCCCCCTATGACCATATATGCAAGTTGCTTAACACAGTGAAGCCCACTATCCTTTACTTTGCATATGAACCACAATACAAATTTCTTTTTATGATGACCCTCACTATTGATTTCCAATTGTGCAGGTGCCACAGTGTGCACCTCTTTCCACCATGTGAAATGTAAGATTATGTATGATTTTGGTTTGAGGATCTCACTGTTCTTGTTGGATCTCATTGTTCTTGTATGTTTTAAAAATTGGTGTATCTAAATTTATTAGAGCATACGAATTACATTGCATATCGATAAACGTTCAAACTATTAAAGCATACGAATTAAATTACAAAGTCGATAAAAGTTTAAACAATAAAACATACGAATTACATTAGTAATCGATAAAAGTTTAAACATTGAAGCATACGAATTACATTCCAAATGACAAACTACTCCAAATCAAGTTTTCCCATGTCATTTTAAACTTCGTGTAGTGTAGTTGAATTAAGTGTGTGTTGTTCTGGATGCATATACATTTCCACTGTTGCCTCGAGTACCTTTATATTTCCAAGCAAGAGCTTGCAGTTTGAGCACTCTGCATTTCTTGAAGGTCCCGGAGAATAGCTTGGAGGTGTTGAAGGTCCTGGAGAATAGCTTGGAGGTGTTGAAGCTCTAGGAGAACTAACCAGTAGACGAACTCGTTCATTTTTCCATAAAATATCACATCCTCAATAATCTTCCCAAGGCTGTTAAAGAGTAAAGAAATTATTTTTTAACAACTAACCATATTATTTGTATATTACACAAATAAAAAACATGTGATTATTCACCTTTGATTGTGGACATGCATAATATAGTTTACCACGGGTTTTAGGTTTATACGATTCTCGCAGAACTACATATCTGGCTCCACAACGACACGCAAAAGCTTCATATGGCACCATCTTCATAATAATAGTGTGATCTGTTAGTGGTTGTGATGGTAAGAGTGTGTGATCTATTGGTGGTTGTGAGGATAATATCTGCTTTTATGGTAAAAAATAGTGCTTTGGCATGAACTCTTGGCGCCAATTTTGTGAGGGTTATAGTTAAACAGGTTTTGGCGGGAGTTTTTGGCGGGAACTCATCCGTTGAACATCTAATGTATAACGATACCATTTAGACCAGACTGTTGAACATCTAATGTATGGGTCTTGGTCAATCTTCCTCCTAATTGTAAGATTCTCTTGTAGCAAAGGGTTATACTCAACTCTACGGGGTTGATTATGAAGAAACGTTATCACCATCACTGACATTAGAGCTATTAGGATTCTCATATCCATAGCGGCATTCTATGATTATGAGATATGGCAAATGGATGTCAAAACTGCATTCTTAAATGGTTATCTTGATGAAGACATTTATATGGTACAACCTGAAGGTTTTGTTGATCCTAATCATCCTAGGAAAGTATGCAAGCTTCAAAGATCCATTTATGGTCTTAAGCAAGCATCAAGAAGCTGGAATAAAAGATTTCATGAGGAAATCAAAAGGTTTGGTTTTGATCAAAATCTTGATGAGCCATGTGTATATCAAAAGGCTAGTGGGAGTAATATTACATTCTTTATCTTGTATGTTGATGACATAATCATCATGGGAAATCACATTCCAAGTTTACAAAGTGTAAAAGATTATCTTGGAAAGTGTTTTGCTATAAAAGATTTAGGGGAAGAAGCATTTATTCTTGGAATCAAAATCTATAGAGATAGGTCAAAGCGATTGATTGGACTTGGTCAAAATGCTTACATGGATAAGATCTTAAAGAGATATAAAATGGATAATTCCAAACGTGGTCATATCCCCATGAAAGAAAGACTTGACTTGAACAAAACACAAGGTGCTTCAACACCTAAAGAGGTAAAGCGTATGCAAAATGTACCTTATGCTTCGGTTGTAGGATCCATTATGTATGCAGTGAGATGCACTAGACCTGATGTTGCGTTCGCGCAAAATATAACAAGCCGGTTTCAACAGAATCCTGGTGAACTTCACTGGACTGCTGTGAAAAATATTCTTAAGTATTTAAGAAATACTAAAGATATGTTCTTGGTTTATGGTGGAAATCCGGAAGCTGAACTTCGAGTTGATTGCTATTGCGATGCTGGACTTGAGACCGATAGAGATGATACAAAATCTCAGACATGATATGTCTTCATTTTAAATGGAGGCGCAGTGGACTGTAAAAGCTCCAAGCAAAGTACTATTGCAATGTCTGCTACAGAAGTTGAATACATAGCTGCTTCGGAAGCTGCGATGGAAGCTGTTTGGATTAGTAAGTTTATTTCAGGGCTTGGTATAGTACCAACAATAAACAAACCTATTAAGATGTTTTGCGATAATTCAGCCGCACTTCATTTTGCTAACAAACCGGGAGTTCAGAGAGGCGCCAGATACTACCATAGGAGATATCATTATGTTCGCGAGAGTATTGCACTGGCGAAATAAAATTCCTTAAAGTTTACACAGATGACAATCTGGCTAATCCTTTTACGAAGGCTTTACCTAAAGGAAAGCTTACTCAACATGCTAGGAGCATGGGACTTCGTTTAGCTAGTAGTTTCATGTAGATCTGTGTTTAGTATTTGGATAAGGGATGTTTGAACAATTTATTTTATGATAATGATACTTGGTATTTTGTTATTTTTATCTTAAATTGTGTCCTATATTTGCATGTTTAAATCCATGAATAATAATAGTTATTATTCTAAATTAATCCGTTGTCGATTAACAATATGAGAATATTGTTAAATTAAGACAAATCTGAGTGATTGGTGATATTGTAGATATTAAGGATGTGTCCACCAAACTCACATGATATTCATAAGATGAATATTGGATTTCCCCAACACAAGAATATTACTTTATGGATCGTCGTCATTAAGTAAATCTTGTAAGTGATTTTATTTACAAAATCCTTAGACTTGAGATGCAAGTAGGTCTTGCATATGTGGATAATCCTTCTTGATCTAGTTTAAGTTATCCTGAAAAATGGATAACTAATAAGGGCTATTTCAGAAGTGATTTTGAAACATGATGACTTGACACTTGTAGTCAATATAGAATTTGTTCCTTCAATAGTTGAAGAATGATGCCACTGGGCCCCTCGTAGAATTAATCAGATGTGTGTATGGCCGTACCCGAAAACTCATGTAGATATGTCTCATTGATTTTCGGTAATCTTGATTAGTTACATATACGAGAAACAGAATCGTTAAATAATGGAATGACATTGATCCATATCCATTTTTAACACGGTATCAGAAACAAAGGGATTGTAAATTCATAAATCATTTGTCCGTGTCTTTATGAAACCACACTCGGATGTTTCTGGGAGCATTGGCGTGTTGCTAGACGCTTACCAATGTTATTGTATAATTTATACATGTCCAAGTGGGAGCTGTTGGAATATGAACAAATATAAATTATATATGTCTGGGAATTATTCGAGCCTAAGGGGATGCACACGTTAATATGTAGAACAACATATTTAATATATTAATGTAATATATTAATTAGTGTTTAAACAAACAATCGTTAAATGTTTTAACTAGAATTATATTAGTTCTTAAACGTTAAGGGACTAATATGCAAAACAGAATAAAGGAAGGGTGCGGTTTGCCCCTTTCCTTTCCTAGTTGGCAGGATATCCCACTCCAAGAGGAGGTGGGATTGCTTGCTTTCTCTCTAAGTATTAAGGGCTATAAAAGGAGGTCTTGGGTGATTGAGAGCTCATAACTTGAAATCCAAAAACCCTAAAAATCCCTTGTGCCTTTTCTTTGGTTCGTCCAATCCTCAAAACCCTCATAGGGTTTTGGTTTTCTTTCTTTGTTTGTGCGATCAAATCGAACACCCTCTAGGGTTTCGGTTTTGTGGTCTTGTGCCACATACGTGAAGGTTTTGATTCGTGTGTTGATTGATTCAAAGACGAAGTGATCGTTTGGTTTAAACACTACTAGTACTAGCATACACGTTGTTTGCTAAGAACGTATTGTGTGTGTAAACTTAGAGGGATTATTCTTTTGATCCTTGGTGGTTTCGTGTGGTGCTATACACACGCGTATATTGAAGACGGAGGTTATCGTTAATTGTTAAAAGGTACACATCTTTAGTCCTTTGCTAATTATAAAGTTCTATAAGTGTTTGATCTTTCCGCTGCGTACTCGTGATTTGTTTAATGGTTAATAGATCTAAAATCCCAACACTACTTGTCCTCAAGTAGCCTTTAGAAGTTTATAAAAATGTATCCCTAAGGATATTTTCTGTTAAAGCATTTATTTGATCTATTACAAGTACATAACCAAACACCTCACGAAATAGGAAGATGAAAACACTTAAATCACTCAACTAATCTATGTGGTAACATGTAACTAATTTGCTCAATTCTTTGGTCATGACAAGTATTCTATCAAAAGCTTGGCAAGGATACATATCTCCACCACTAAAGCCAAGGAATAATAAGTTTATAAAGGTAAATATGAGTTTTTGTATGGAAAGGCTTATGGTTGATCATTCTATAATCTTTCACCAGAAGTACCACTCCAACAGGGCAGCTGAAGCATACATACATGGCTGTAATGACGGAATAGACATGTGTGTTCGATCACATCCCCATTCGAATTTAACCAACGGTTAGGATGAAGAATGATATAGGGTAGGAACCTTCTAACTTTCACCAATACTAATAAACCAACAAGGCAGTTGAGACATGCATACATGGCCATAACGACGAAATAAACATGCACGCGCCACCAACCACCCCCCACAACACACATACAACAACCACCCACAAACCTCCTATCACATCCTTATTCCGCGAAAAACCCAAGTTAATCATTAGGTGAGAGGGAAGTAAATTGTTGTTAAATAAAAATCAAGAAACAAATAGATTAAGACTAAGATACAAGTTGCTAGACACTTTTTCCACACCGTTACCATAACAAAGACACGACAATTTACAACGTCTTGATCATAGATCAACAATAACCTAAGTTAGCGTTCCTGTAACGGTCAACTTCCTAATCATCCCAAACTTTACATACTCTACAAGGCAAGTGGCGATATCTTCCACTTTATACAATACTCTACATCGTTGATTTTTGTTGTGTATCAACGAATAATCGATCTTTTGTGTAATTCCTTCGGTAGTTGCGAAACGATTATCTTCAAACTTTCCTTCTCTTTTTTTTGTTTGTGGAATTTTCAAAATTTATTAACTAACATTTAACTTATAACGAACTCGGTGTAGTTTCACCATCTTCACGATCATAATAATTCCGGATAATTCCTTCGATAGTTTCTTCATTCTTCGGACTCACCATTAATTGTGATGGTAGTAAAATCACATGAGTTTTGACTACGATATACATTCCGCATATGCAGATGTGCAAGATTTCCAACCGCACCAAAGATAGAAATGTGACACAAGACTCAGAAATACAAATGTTTTACACTTTAAGAGCAACTAGCAACTGTAAATAAACTTAATCTAACATGAAGGTTAAGTGTAAGGTGTTGTAACTGAAACAAATAGTTGGTGTAATACCTAAAAGGATTGGCTCTACGTTGTTCTAGTGATCATCACATAAAGATGAGGAGTGGAAAAGGGTTAAACTGGAGTGTTAACTAACCTGGTGTGTTAGTTAATAAGAAAAATCCTAAAGGCGATTTGGGTGTACTCCTAAACTTTTACCAATGTAAAAAAGTTACTTCAATTAAAATCCAATTACTGCATTATTATGGTGCTCGAATAGAATATGCCAAGCAGAGTCTAAAGTCTACATCATCACCTGGCACAGCTCATATTTTGTGGAATTTAAGGTAAACATTTTGAAACAGAAATGCTGAATCCTCACAATATCTAACAAGGGTTATTGTGTGCGGGTTATGTAACATGCAATTTCACAAAAGTATGCTTGAAAAAAAGCATAATTTAAGCATTTGTGTGAAAAATAGGACAAAAAATATTCTAATTCCATCCCCCCCACTTGAAGTTATACAACGTTCCTCGTTTATATATAAAACAATTAAAAATACGGTAATTAAAAAGAATAAATGAAAACTCACGGATATTACTCGTAGATCTCCAATTTGCGTTTATGACAAGATTATGTTGTTTAAACAACCGTCTTGAGGTTTCAGACTCTAACACTTCAAGATCTCTATATTGTAAATTCGCCACCAATATACATCAATATTCTTTCACGAGGTCCTGTGTAAAATAAGAAAAATGTGCATTCCTATCTTGGTACCTACGGTTAATTTAAACTAAACTAAGCAAACTAAATACGAGTCAGTCTGGTGGATACGCCGTATCAAATTAATGAATACGCCATATCAAATTAATGAATATGCCAATAATCCATGTACTGACAACTAATGTTTTTAAAGTGCATAAAAAAGTAAAGACTGATAACGTCGAGCCAATCAATATGCCGTATGGTATGGGGCAGATACGCCGTATTGATGTCTGGGAAGACAGACTCGATAAAAATTAAATAACAATCCGGGTTGTCTCCTGGGTACCCCCCCTCCCCCCCCCCCCTCCCCCGCCCCCCCCCCACACCCCACCTTCCCCCCCCCCCACCCTCCCCTCCCCCCGCCAACTTTTGTTAACAGCGAAGTCTTGAAGTTATACTTTTCTTTTGCTTCTCCATTTCATTCCATCTCATGCACGCTAATGTGCCCGTGTGTGAGCCATTCTTCCATCTTCACATTTCAAATGTAATCGGGTCCTAGATTCAAACTCCTTTGTAGAACCCCTTAAGCTTTTGGTATGCATGCGAGATTCCATTCTTCTCATCTTTCTCACTTACCTTCAGTAATGGTGGGATTTTATTGCATTGCTCATTAGTGTGTTTAAACCTCGGATGTGATCGCACCATTTGGTAAGTTACTTCATCATCACTATTGTAAAGGGTAATTATCCCTTCGAACCATTTTGTTTTAATTCCAACTTCTTTTAAAAATGGTTCACCAAAAATAACATCGCCCATTCCGTCATCACGATAAGCATCTATATCTTCTAAAACTGCAAAATCCGTTATTATAGAAAAAGTTCCAACAAAGATAGGTATGTTCATTAAGGCTCCTACAACATTATTCCCTTTTATACCATCTTATTTTTCATTACAGAGTTATGAAACTTTTTAGACATCACATTGACATACAATAATGGGAATAAGTTAGCGTGAGTAAATTCAATCCATCATGCCATGAAACATTAAGATTGTAGCACAATTTAATAGATCTTCTGTATCATAGTCCACAATAACTAGGGTAATCATCAATTCCAATATCAAGTTCATCATCCCTAGCTCTAAATTCCTCAATTACCTCACCTTCCTCAATGGAGGGTATCAAATCATCTTCTTGATTTCTTCTAAGCTCAAATGGTTCATTTAGATTATTTAATTCATTTAATCTTCCTAAGAAAGGTCTAATGATCTTATTTAACACCAAAAGTACTCTTCCATAACCTAGCTTACCTAACTCAAGTTCCCGTTCTTTTCTCTAAACTTAGCAAGTAGACCCTCTAATAAACTACTAAGCAGTATAACACGTGATAAAACAATCCTTTCTGTCTCGGACCCTTTAAAGTATTCTTGTCTTTTGTAACCTCAACTAGCACGGGGCGTAGATAAAAATGACTTTCAAAAAAAGAGATCAGGGCACTTTGATATCCTCGGCAAAGGCAAAATTATAAGTCTACTGGAAAGTAAATTGGCCAATACAACTAGTAACGTTTCAGCTATTTCTTTTGGATATTCACGTCCTGTCTGCTAAATCGCACTGTCAAGCCTAGTGTGAGCTAATCGCCTAATCCTAAGTTAAGGTATGTCAATAGAGGTACAGTTACATTAATGCAGCTCCTAAGTCAACAGGGTATATGTCAAAACAAACATTATAATAATCAATGTAAATGAAACTCCTTTGGGTCTTTCTCCTTCGGGGTATGGTTTCATTGATATGTGAAGCTCCATAAGCGTTCCGTAAAATGGTCCCCATGAGTCCCTTCTTCTTCTTCACCGTAATGATTATCCAAATGACTTAGAAAAGGAACCGTCGTTTATCTTGACTTGTACAACAACGTACTATTCTGTCAAGTGGATACGGCATATTGGGATGATCTAATATGGCATATCGAGTATTAATCAGCTTCAATAGTAGTAGATATCGACTTGACTTGGTCTCTCGGGTTTGTTTTAACAGTTAGAGCTGGTAGCTTCCAAATCCTATTTCCTGTAGTACCTGCACTTTTTTTTTTTTATTTTTTGTAATTGTATTTTTTTTTTTTTTTTTTATTTGTTTTTAAAAAAATATTATTTTTTTTTTTATTATTTAACCGATTTGAATTTCTAAAGTTTTAATTGATGCTCCTTGGTTCCTAATGGCAGCATCTGTCGCAGCTCGGATTTCTTTAATTAAATTGGAATTTTCTTCGTGTCTCTTTGCTGATTCACTCATGAATTTGCTCAGGGTATCTTCCATAGATTGCCTTCTCTCTTGGTACGAAGGATTTATGTTGTTCCTCTGATAGTACCCTGGAGATGTTGCTCTATATCCTCCTCCTTGAAAAGGTCTACCAAATTACATGTAAAGTAAGCGTCTTTAAGAGTTCTTGATACAAGATTTGCGTTGTTCCATTGATAAAAATCCTGGAGTTGATGCTCTATATCCCCACCTTGAAAGTTTCACCAAATTGTGTTAAGTAAGCCTTTCTCTAGGGTTTTCCCTTCTTCTTTTAGTGGGCAATCTTTGGTGTAATGGGGTCCTTTGCATTGTTCACATCCTACTTGAGCAGCATAAACTTTTTCATTTACCTTTTTGATTTCTCTTCCAAGATTGTTCAGTTGTGCTTGTATTGCTGCTAATCCATCAGAAGTTTCAGTACTTCTGACTCTTGAGGGGGTTATCTATTGTGCCATTTTTGAGAGTATTCAGCTATTTCTTAGATGGCTATTTTTGCATCAGCGATAGTTTTTGATGGTATGGCACCTCTTGAATCAATAATTTGTCGAGTTCGAACATCCAATCCATTGTAGAACAAGACTACCTCCCGCATCTCCATTAAATAGTGTTGAGGACACTTCGTCAATAGCTCTTTAAATCGTTCCCAGGCTTGATAGAGGTTTTCGTCAGCCATTGTTGAAAGTTTTGATTTCCTCCCATTTTCTTTGCAGTAAGAGCAGGTGGGCCCAAAAAAAAAAAATTTGCTTAGAAACTTAGCTTCAGATCTTCCTGGTTGTAATCGAACCAGTTGGTTTGTTTCTTAGCCATCGACTTACGACTCCAGTTAGGGATATGGGGAAGGCTCTAAGCATCACTTGGTCTATAGTAATATTAGGAATGTGAAATAAATCCACGATCTCAAGAACTTTCTCAATGTGTTCGTTCGCATCTTCATGATCTGAACCGCTGAAGGTGTTAGTACGTAGTTCTTTGAGAAATTTGCCCTTCAGTTCAAAGTTATATTTTTCTTCGACGTTTGAGCATCATTGTAAACAATGGCTGGAAATTCATTCTTAAATTCTTTAAAGAAGTCTAAATCATCAAAACAACTTAATGTAGGTTCAGGTGATGGAAGTGAAGGCATGACTTTTTCATTATCATTTTCTGAATCTGTTTTCAAATCATTGGAAGAAAATTTCTATAAAAAAGAGTTTTTCTCAAAAATTACCGTGTAATCTTCATCGCCGGAATCGTCAAACGAAACTCTAAAGTCAATTCCATCGTTAAGAGAACTTACCGTGGGTTCACAAGAAAGTGTTTTCTCAGATGATACCTTGTCATTAAAGGCTTTAGCTAGGAATTCAGATTCAATAGACCTGAGGTCGTAAATGTCTTCATCACACCAGATCTTACCATACTTAGCAGTTTCACAGTTAAACACTTTCCCACGTTTTTGATCTTTTTCTTCCTCAAGCCTGATGTATTCCTCCATAGTAATGTTTGGATCATCCATCCTGTAACAATCTTAGTAGAAAAACTATTAAATAACTAACACGTCGTATTCAGTGCACTGAATACACCGTATTAAACAGAATAAACAAGCAGGAATATAAACTACTCTAAATTACACTAATCTAATTAACAATACTCCTGAGGGTTAGATCTAATCAAATGTTAAAAACCAAAACATAAAAAAATCATGATTAATTTTCACTCCCCGGCAGCGGCGCCAAAAATTTGATGTGTCATTGTGTGGTGTTTATTTATGATAGTTCAAGTTTTAAATTTATATTTTGCCGACTTAACCAAAAACAACACTTTAACGGGCAGTGTACCCGGTCACCAGTGGTAGATTTAGTGGTAAGTAGGGTATCGAACACTTGAAGCGAGGTTAAATCTATCAATTTAATTAATATCTTGGTTATCTAATATATGTTAATTCTATTATATTCTAAACCTATGTCAGTCCTAATTCTAATTCAAACAGAAAAAAAGGGGGTTTTCAGCCTGAGAGACTGGCATAGTTTGGTTGGTGACTACAATCAATTCAAGGCACTTTAACCCACGCAAGCAAATTAACAAAAGATAAAAGAGTGGTCAAGCCAAATATAAGAAAACTGTATTAACCATTATTAATCTGATTAGAAAGTTGGTTTGTTTACTTAGTGCAATGATTTCTTCTCTCGAGGTGGTATATCATTCTTAAGACTTAGGCGTTACATCATCCTAAGACCTAGACACATTAATTCTGTCATAATTAAAGCATCCACATTAAACATCCTTATTAGCTGATTATAATCTATATTAGGGATTAAAGCAATGGTGATCTTGTTAAACCCTAGCTCATAGAGACTTTACCCACTTACCTCTTAATGGTGATTTATACACTAGTACTCCACTTGTCCAACTATCTAATGGAATCAGAATGTTATTTGTTGAATTATCTAGGTTCACCTTCTAGTCAACACGATCAATAAACCATTAGCAATATCCAATTAACTAGTTACACCCGAAGCGTATCCTAGACACAGACTTAGCAGGACAATATTTGTTAAACTATGATTCTAGATGTATAAATCACTATATAGAGAGTTATCCCAGACTCTAGATTACTTGGTCCATATCACTAGATCCAGTTGAATGATATGTCGCATACAAAAGCGTGTAAACAAGTATAAATTGATAAACATAAACAAGCATTCAACGATAAATCAAGAAATCGAAATAAACAAATACCAAACATTTAGATCTTCATAATAATGGCTAATATACGAAGGTATTAGCCTTCAAACGTCATAATAAATACAAAAGCAATTATTTAGCCAAGGTAAACTAACCGAGTTAATGAATGATACCAAAAACTGAATGATTACTAAAGTATATGGAATTACACGATGTCTCTTATGGAATTGATAGCGTTGCTCAACCTCTTCTGCTATTTTTCTCCTTTGAAAATCGACTTTTATGGTTTAGGTATCAAGAATATGATTTAACACACTTAAAACTTATTTTTGAGTTTTGTATTTATAGGTTCTGGAAGTCGGTTCGATACGGCGTATCTAAGGGATTAGATACGGCGTATTGGAGTTTCTTGGAGTAGGGACCACGTTTGATATCTTCCAGAATATTCACATACTATATCTTCAATATGACGTATTGACTTCTTCTGGATACGGCGTATTGATCTTCTTTCCTTTGTGGTCTTTGGTGAGTGCAGGCACGGATACGCCGTATCTTCCTTGATGGATACAGCGTATTGGTCTTCAGAATAGTAATCTTCAAAATATCTTCATTTAAGCTCCAATTGAGTCTTCTGGATTACAGGCGTATTGATCTTCGTGCCTTTGTGGTCTTTGGTGAGTGTAGGCCAAGGATACGCATGTATCTTCCTTGTTGGATACGAGTTATTGGTTTTCAGAATACATTAATCTTAAAATATTTTCATTTAAGCTCCAGATGCAGCCGCCTTTTTTGCTAAATATTCACCATAGTACTCCTCTAAATTACTGTAATTCATCAATTATTAAACGATTAAGTAACAATTCTTTGCAATAATTATACATAATAGGTTAATAACATGGGATAAATGATGCTATAAAATAGACGTTATTTGATGTCATCAATGCTCAAGCTCAATTGACATAGATGAAGAGGTATATAGTGGATCGCAATAAAGCCTGAACATGGAGAAGACGCCGAGAAAGTTAGAAGTTAAAGGCTTATCTATATGAAGAACTAGAAGCTGGGCAGCTTATGAGGCTAAAAGAAAAAGGATTCTTAAAGAGTACAATCACTACATCACATATACGGCTGACAAGCTTCCAATCACAAAGATCAACTACAAAATTAACAAAGTTAACAAATATGCAACTATGAGAATAGAAAGGAATAATCAACCTCTGAGTCTCACAGTTTATGAAAATTTTATGTTGAAGAAACTAGGATTTAATGAGTGGATTGAAGTACATACTCTGGTGTCCAAGAATAAATTTTGCTCAAGAACCTCAAGGCCAAGTTTGAGTGGATAAAGACTCAAGCTAGAAAATTAGGCATTCCTCCATCACCTGAGCTAATAGCCTTTGGGCTTTTTGATGCTGAGAAGAAAAGAAAAAGAAGCTCAGAGATCATCAAGGAATTCTTTGTAAAAGAATACATTGTTGTGGATGGAATGCATAAAAATTTAATTCCTCCTTCATGGGTTGAAGGCTCCAGATGGCTAGTCATTAGAGAACCAAAATCAGGGATCTTCTTCTACAACGGAAATTTTGACTTGGTCTTTCAAAGAGAAGAAGAATTCCACTTAGCTACAATTGCTCAGCTGATCAGGACTCAGAGTGCCATTCAGAGAGGTACTCCAGAGGCAGAAGAGATATTCAAGAAAATAGAGCTGATAATAGAGGCTAAGAATGATGTGACTAAGGTTAGAAGAATTGTAAAAGAAAACTTAGATGGCTTGGGCCAAAATGTGTAATTAATGAAGTTATCTTTTGCTCTTTTACTTTATTAAACTATGTGTAAGAAGAAGTTGTATACTCACTTACTATAATTTTTACTTAGCATAATTTAGATTCAAATAGGAGGAGTTTGCTAGGCCAATTTAGAGCCCAATGATCATTGTCTAGATTTAAACAAAAATTAGGCTAAGTATTGAATGACTCGTTGATAGGCATCAGCGGGTATTGAAGGACTCGCTGAGTGAAAAGCCTTAGCGAGCAACCTCAGACGTATTCAAGTCAAAGACATCGTCACATGGAAGCTTGAAGATTTACTTGAAATGACATACGCGTAGCTGGGTATGCGTTATCAGCTGTATGTAGAAGGATATGTTGTGGTTCTAAGGAGAGTCTGAGTGGCAATACTCTGACTTCCTATTACCTTGTGAAGAAGAGCAAGCTGGAGTAGCTTCTTCTTGTGTAGTTCGGTTTAGGCGGGATAAGTCAATAAAGCATTATGGCAGGATAATATGGTGTTTGATTTAAAGCCTGAACCAAAGTACGAGTTGGTAAAAGTTATGAACAGTTGGCAGAATGGTTCACAAAAGTAGAGGCGGGATGTTTCCAAGAATGGGCGTGCATTAAAAGCTTTGTACGTATTCCACATGATTCTTGACACGTCGCAACTACCCCCACTAAAGATACAACCTCGTATCACTATAAATAGAGAATGTTTTTAGAAGTAAATGTTATCGCTTTTATTTGTAATTCTTATTATAGGCATTTACTCCTTTCTTAAACTTATACAATAGATCGCTAATCCTATCAGAGGGTCTATACAAGTTCGCTTGTAAACTTGATAATTATTCAAGTTTACTTGTTCAAAGGGTAATCTTACATTGTCATTCAACTTGTGTGATCCATAGCACATTATAATACTTTGATTATATCAATAAATTATTACATGATTGAAAAGTAATTACTGGTGTTATTTACTCTTGATAAATGTTACACTTCCATATAGACTTGTAAATTGAGACTTTCACTTAAATACTAAGATAACAGACATAAATCATACATAATATAGCATAACTACATCACCATCACCATTGACTTATGATAAATAAAAATAAAATTCACTCAACATACTATTCAACCCTTAACAGAGACATCTCACTGCTACCTAATTATCAAGACTTTTATACTCGCATAACATGCTAGATATTATACGTGTTGCGTAATCACATGGTTTATGTCAATTGGAGTATGAAGGTCTTCCTTCTTGGAAACAATAGATATCTTAACCCCCTCAAAGTAATTCCAATTAGCCGAATAGTGTGTCCAACAACTAAAAGAGTCATCAACCCAATCCAAACAACAATGATACCTAACGATACCCACCCAAATGACTTAGACTCGGGTGTTGGTGTCAAAGACAAAATAGAAACCAATTAAGCGAGGGAAATAGATGTTGTGGCAATCCACATAATCACCATCAATAGCCACAAGAAAACACGATGCTTCAAAAATTGTAAGCCACTAATAAGCAACAAAATAATGCCAAAAGTTGAAACAAAGCCTACCGTGTTGCATATTAGAAGGATGTGGTATAACATTTGATTATTGGATGCCATGATAGAGTATCCAGCTAGTGAGTCTTGTTTCCAAATGCTACTCAGGGACTAATACCTGGTTGAAAGGTCATAGTTGCAATCAATGATGCCACAACCATTAACGAGTTTTTCGTCTTATCTAGCCAATCTTCATAGTTTGTTGAACCATCTTTTGTTGGAATATGGTAGTTGAATCCGCATGTTATAAGATTAGAAATACGTGAGCCTATTGGGGGCACACACGTTAATACACGAAGAATACGTTTTATTACTTCACGATATAAATATTTAAATAGTCGTTAATTACATTAATTGTTTAACTAATTTAATGTGTATATTAAATATAAAACCTGAACCACGAGGGTCCCATTGTTTGGCCGAATCTCTTAGGTTTCTAAAAGGGGGTGTTTGTTCGGTTATAGATTTGGAGGGGGAAAAGGAAACTAGTTTCCTTGTTGTACAAGAATTAGGGTTGGGTTTGTGTCTATATAAACACATACCTCATACCTCATTCTTTATTCAATCCCTAAATCACTCAAGAATTTTCGGTGCTCTCTCCTCCTCCCAAAACTCAATCGAAAACCCTAAAACCCTTTTAGGGATTTTTGGTTCTTCCTCCCTCAACCGAATTCGATCAATAACCCTTTTAGGGTTCTTGATTTTACTTGTTCTCCTAGCTCGACGTTACTAGATCAACACACGGTGTTCGATTGGTGTTCTTCCTAGCTTGACAACACACAAAACCCACTTTAGGGGTTTTTCTGTTATGAGTTTAATCCCTAACCGAATTAGGCGTTTATTTGGTTTTCGGTGAAACCTCCTAAATTAGTGTTTTTTCTTGGTTTATTGATTTAGCTCAAGGACTTATAAGGGTGCGTTTGGTAATCGGTTTGACACGTGGTGTTTGGTTCGTGAAGTCAAGTCTAGACAGCTTGGCGTGTTCGCTTGACGTGATTGTGTGAGCAACCGTAGAGGTGGTAATTTAACCACATCCGGTGTTCGTTTATTGATTTAACTCAATAAACAAAAGGTTAGTAAATTACTTTTTTAATTTATGTGTTAATCTATATGCTAAAACTAGATCCATCCGCTGCGTACTCGTGGTTAAATGGTTAACTAGTTATAAAATCCCAACAGTGATATCAGAGCCAGGTTGTTTTGGCATTATGGGTTACACGTTTAGGGTTCGTTTGGTAGGACGAAATGAATTGTCAAATGAATGGAATGAACGATGTAATAGAATAAATAGTGTAATGTAATGATTCATTACTGTTATTAATCATGTTTGGTTTGTATGGTAAGACGTAATGAATCGATAATAAAAAGACTAAATTACCCATTGATGATAGAAAGTTTATTTAATGTGGTTAGTTGATTGTGGTGTTTAATGTAATTTTGATTCCATTACGGGATGCAATGAAAAAAAAGGAGGGGGCCCCTAAGGAATGGTTTTGGTGTAATGGGTCATTCCTTGTAATGAGTCATTACACACTATAATTATAAACAAACAACATTTTTTCATTACATTGTAATAATCTTTTACATTACCTCTTTGATTACAACGTACCAAACACTACGTTAGTTTTAATATTCACACCTAGTTTACACGACTAATATTAAAACATATGCTTGATCTGCTGCATTAGTATTTTATTTTTGTTTTACTAGTAAAACATGGCAAAGATTATGTAAATCCTTGCTATAACTAACAAAATATGATAGATCTAGATCTTGAAAATTATTGATTGTTAATATAGGTTAAAAAGGAATTAAAATTAAATTGTTAATTTAGTAGATTTGTTTCCTTTTTAATTAATGATTATTTGGAAAGTAAATCACTCTATATATCTAAAAGATCTTGATTTTTATTTATGGTAATAAAATCTTTTATTTTGGAAACCAGATCTTTTAAATATTTATTTTGCTTTTGTTTCCTTTTTCCGGCTATAAGACCTACTCAATTACTTTTTTTGATGAATAGGACGATCTAGGCACATAGATGAAAACTTAGTGAGGGTCTTATGATTCTCCAATTGGGAAAGACTCGGAAGAGAACTCGGATTTTACATGTTTACTTGTTTACTAATGTCATCTTTAGTTTTAGTCTGTTTGATGTTGCCTTATTTTGTTTACTTGATCCTTGTTTACTATGCCCTAAACAATAAAATAAGCGACTAATAACTTAAAGGTGAAAGATGATGTAAATTAATGAAATCTAGTAATTACACCGCTAGTGACGTAAGGATGTTCAATGTGACCGGCTATTTGTTTTGTGTAAAACTTGTTTTTTAAGAAAATTATGAACCTGTTTTCTTAATTTAAAAACTGGACATTATAGATCTATGGGAAGTACGGCTCATCCACTAGAACAAACTATAAGAGAAGTTTAAGGCGGACATTCTTTTAGGTTTTTAAAAAGCTTCGTGCTGGCCTGTTTCTCTGCTTCTTTGTGCGTTAGATTGGAGTTACCGAGAAACTAAATGATCACTACAATGTCGTATAAAAAGGTTTTTAATATTAAAAGTTAACAAAACGTTTTCTTAACTTGTGCTACAAAGATGTTTTGCATTCTTCTTTGTACACGATTTTGTCACATATATTTTTTTAAACTTATGTGTATACCCCTATGTGAAATTTTAAGTCTATGCCAACCAAACTAAGAACACGTGCATTTGGTTTGGCTTCTCTGGTCAGACCTCAGGGTCATTCCAACCCATGGCAAAAAATTTCTCTCTGAGGTAAGACCTTCAGGTTCAAATTTTTGCCAAGTTATTTTTGGTTGATTAAAATAAGGTTACCTGGTCAGACCTCGGAACCAAGCATAAGATGAGACAACAATAAACATGCTACATGAAAATTACTTTATGATTTACTAAGTCTATGAGTCTCGTAAATCTAAGAGTTTGCATCTAATGCAATTACGCCTACGTGCTCTATCTCTTGCCCCATTAATTATTTTCAATAATTATATAAAATGGGTTAATTACATGGGATAAATGATGCTATAAAGGTGTCGTTATTTGATGTCATCAGTAGTTAATTTCTAGAAGAATTAATTATCGAAAATACTAAAATTAAACTTTCTATGTTATGATTAATTGTGTTATTGCAACATAATTCGTAAACAAAAGTTTGTTTTCTTAAAAAAACAAACATGGTCTCTTTTAGAAAGAGTGAGACTTACTTCTATCTCTTCTCCTTGCTTGTCGAAACTAAGATAGGATTACAATTGAAATTTTCTCATTATATTTAAACCCACTTTCAATCTTTCATTACCTTTTCTCGGTTATGAAGTCTTTGAAAAATAAATTATTTTGTGTAACTAGAGAACATTTTGTCTATAGCTACCAAAATAATGACATTTTGCACTTGTCAAGACAATGTATGAGTTTTAAATGTTAATAAGAGGAATTTTTAATAAACCGCGATGAGTAGAGAAAATTACTAGCCTGTCTTCTAGGTATTTTTCTTAGACTCACTTCATTCCTTATAGTGCTAAACATCCTTGTGGCTAGGCAGACCGATTGAGGAGAAATTGCATGCTAAATGTTCAAGTTAATGAAAGCATGGATGGTTAGTCCCTCATCTACATAAGTAGAAATTCATATACTCTGTTCAATACCTAAGTACATTGCTACTTGTAGGCATTCTAAAGGAGTAGAAAAGTAAATAAATCGCTATTTGCTTTCTACTGGTGATGTAACACTTACAATGTTGACAAATCCAGTGAGAGCTTTGCGTTTTATTACTGAAAAGACATTCATGTAATGTTGTCAAATTCAGTGGGAGCTACAAGCTTTATTTCCTTGTTAGTTACCCATATTATTTCTAGGTTGCTTTGAAATAATTCATTACTTTCCGAATATGAACAACCATAGTTTAAAGGATGATTGCATTTTATTTATTAGATATCAAGTTGCCTTTCTGATGTTGCTATCTGTAGAATAATAATGCACAATTCCTTATTAAACGGTATGGTTCAAAATCTACTTGTAATATCTATGACACTATCATATTGATTATACAATCGAGCTCTTGTCGTATTGTTTGTCTACATTAAATAATGTTGTGCCGCACACAAGTGGAAGAAATCTTAAGTGTATGCAAGGAACAACATATAACAATATGATTATTGGTTTCTCTTGACCGCAAGGTAAGGAAGCTAATAATTCTACTAGGACGTAAACACACAAGATGTTTGTTGCCCTATTACATTTAAATGTCAATATATATTGTAAAGCTACTTCAGCACATTGACTACATGCTTTAGTCAAATAGAATTATGGTTAAATTATAAAATCATGATTATAGAGTATTAAATTAACTTGAAATTACTATTGAACTCAAGAGTTTGCGTTCATAACTACTTTAGTTACTATAATTATGTTTTCTTGTTAAGACATAAATATAAAGTCTTTGAACTTATCATTGACTCATAACATAAAGTAAGTAGTAAAATTATTATGTCTTCTTGTTAGCACATAAACAATGAGGTACTTGAATTATTCAAAGACTTATAATGCATACTTGACATGTTATGTTTTCTTGTAAACACATGGACATAGAGTTCTTAAACTATTCAAAGAAATATATGTTATAGCATGCACTTGGTTTTAAAATACTTTGTATTTAATTTGGCTTGACCCAATTGGTAAGTATTTGACCTAAAGAGATTTAAGTTATCTAAGAAATTTTGATGTAGTCTTACAATTCCAATACTCATAGAATACCACATTATTATGATATGTCTAATGTGTTGAAACAAACTATATTAATATTGTTTGATTTCTGATAACTTTAATTGCTTTCCCTCAAAATCTATCAAGGTTAGAAAATTACGTGTGTCATGTATACACTCAATATAGTTCCAACCTAGAAGGTATTTAAGACATTATCTATTTATGGATTAGGATAAATCTCATTATGTCTTGACTAAAGTTCTAAAATTTGTTAATATCTTATGAAGCATATTATTGACAAACTAGAGATGAGAACTGTTAAATGTGTTTTGTATTTCCCAATATAGAACAAGTAAGCATACACTTGGTGTTTGAAGCTCGTGAGGTAACGACTAGCATTGTTGCGTATTTGTTTGACGTGTTGTGTGAGCAACTATAGAGGTGGTAATTTAATCACTAAAGATTTCAAGATCAAAATTCTCGTTTATTGACTTTTGTCATTAAACATAAAGGTTAGTGTTTCTTACTCTATACGTGTGTTAATTCTTAATATCAAACTAGATCCATCCGCTGCGTACTCGTAGTTAATTGGTTAACTAGTTTATAAAATCCCAACACAAGGAATATTGGTAAAGCGTGACAAATGATAAGAAGTAATTTGTGACAGCGACCGCATGATTCCACCACCGATTTTACTTTGAACGTATGTTATTAAAGATCCTATTATGATTCTTCATTTTTTTGAGGTAGGATCGCGATATTTGTGACCGTGCTTGAAATACAAGTAGTTACGTTAAGTCAAAAAGACTAGTCATGTATTATAAAACATCATGAGATATGGCCCTCATATGATGATCTATACTTTTGGTCTAAAATCAAAGGACCATTAGATTTGAGGTAATAAGGAGGTGAAGACTAGGTTTCCCTTTGGAGGAATCGTCCTCCTTATTACGGCTAGGGCATTCAACATGTCTTCAACCATATAAATCGAGGACTCAGTCTTGGGGATGACCTAATCTTGGAGACGACCTAGTCTTGGAGGAGAGTTTTGTAGGCCCAAGTTGAGTTGTGTGAGTTGTTATTTTGTTTATGTGAGGTATACTTTTTTTATAAGTGAGACATATTTGAGTGGTGAAGTTTGTTGTCTTATTACACTAAGCATTTGTTTCTCAGAGGTTGTGTGTCTTCATCTGCAAACTATGTTTGCGAAAGAAGAGGTAATCTAAAGTTTTCGCGACTGCGTTTGTTTTTCAATGATTTAAAGTATGATCTGCTGCGAAACCAATGTTCTGCGAGAGAAGAGGTTGATCTGAAGTCTGTAAGATATAACAAGTGATAATTAGACAAAAAAAATCTACAAAATTGGAGAGTAAAAAAGTCATTTATGCGTCTTATATATAAAATTAAACACATACACACTTATTTTATTTTCTCTCCCCGCTTGTAGATATAAGAGGAAAAACCAAACGCGCTTATGTCTGTAAAACGACAAACAAATACATCTTCTCGTACATCTAAGTTGGCGGTGAAGTTAATTGGTGGTGAAGTTAATTGTAAGAAAAAAAACTGAATTAACTATGCTCAATATGGTTTTAAGATCAACTTATTACACAATCTTATCTTTTGATGGGTGTCTCAAGCTTGAGCTAAATTAGTAGCAACTTATATAAGATAATAAACATGACTGAGTTGTCGGTAAAATCTTTAACAAACACACATTAACCAAGTTTGACTCACTGGAAGTTGAGAGAAGTTACGTTCAACCTAAATATCTAGATTGTCCTACCGTTATTGGCAATCAAAAAAGGTTGTTTTCGAGCTATCATCGACAGGATAGAAGAAGCTTCAGGATGGAAGAGAAAAAACCCCTTTCGATCGGATGAAAAAAGTCCCTTATTAATCGTGGCTCAAGCTATGCCGAGGTATGTTATGAATTATTTTCTCTCTGAATACTTGATTGATGAAATTCAATAGCTATATACTATTTTGGTGGGGTGACGGGATCAAAGAAAATCCAATTCGATGGTGTTCGTCGGACAAGATGTGTTTCTCAAAATTCTAGGGAGGTCTTGGTTTCCGCCATTTTGGAGTGTTTAACAGGTCTTTACTTGCCAAACAAGTCTGGAGGTTGGTTACTAATCCAACAACATTAGCTGCAAAAGTATTGAAGGCCTGTTATTTTCCACGATCTAGTTTCTTTGATGCAAATGTTGGCTACCATCCAAGCTCTGTTTGGCGTAGCTTTATAGCGGTAAAGGAATTGGTTCGAAAAGGATGTAAATGGAATATAGGAGATGTTTACCGTGTCAATGTGTGGGAGGACTATTGGCTTAAAGATCATAGGCGTCTGGGTCCAAAACCGGATAACTGCAAGTAACTTATGTTCGTACGATTTTATTAAATGATGCAGGTGATGACTGGAACTGCGAGCTTCTACTGTCCTTGTTTATCCCGATGAACATTGTCCAGCAAAATACAACAACGAGTGCTTTATAAATCATGTAGCCCGGGATGTGCTTAATTGCACATACCATTTTTCCATAAACCGGACTTAAATGACAAAAAACTACCAAAAATACATTGTATTTGTAATGTTTGCATTTGGTATAGTGCAGTAAAGGATATCCAAGAAAAGGATAAAAACAAAGCCAAAACGACAAAACCAAGCACGAGAACGGAAAGAGCGTGAAAGAAAAGTCAAATCAAAGCAAATTGTCAAAAAGTCAAAGTCAACCCCGACAAAGTCAAAGTCAAAGGCGGAGCCGATATCGAAGAAATGTTAAATGGGCCAACCCGTACCCATCTAATGGGCCGGGTCAGCCCATTTAAACATATTGAAGACTTAATAAGCCTTAAAGACTTATAAATAAGCCTAAGTTTCTTTTTATTATAGCCGGCCCAACAAACAAGCCCAAAACAATTACCCATAACCCCCTTATAACAAACCTGTTAACCCAACCCCTTTTAACCTTTACACCGTTAATCCTTTAAGGACTAACGGTGCAAACATTTACCAACTTCAAGGGCCAATTGTGAATGAAACAAGGACTATGATTGCATTTATACCATATAAATTCAGGGACCAAACTTGCCATTTTCTAAACTTTTAAAAAGGGCGCCAGTTACTGTTTATCTCCTTCAACTCACACACAAATCGTGTGTCCTTTCCCTGCATAACCAGACAAAGCCCTCACTCCACAACAAAACATCACTATCCCACTCCCCCCACCTCACTAAACTCTATTTGCCACCTTGGCAATCCCCAAGAATCTTATTCGACAAAGGAAGAAGACAAAGATTGAAGGGTTAAGATCAAAGGGCTTGGGCACTACTCAAAATTGATGGCTATGATTGATTGAAGACTTGCCTCACACAACAAGCACACCCTTGAGCTGTCTCACACAAGAAACACACATCCTAGAACCTTCATTAGCTTGTTATAAATAGGACTCATTGTAAGCCCTTGGGCATAGAGTTTTTTTACCTAGTTCAACTTTCAGCTTATATTTTAAGTCTTTTTAGCTTATTGTATTGTTTTCTTAAAAGCCTTGTACTAATTTTAAGTTTAATGAAATATTGAAGTTTTTATGTTTTATCCCGTTTTTAAGTTAAAGTGTTTTATGTTTCAAAACTGTTTTATAAGCTCACAAAAGCTCTTTCTATATCATTCTTAAGCTGTTTACTTAAGTCTTACAAACTTTTTCATATTTTGTAAGGTTTAAGCTTATTTTACCAAAAATCACTTAAAAAGCTCAAATGGAAGATAAACCAAAAAAGGAAAAGGCTTATTGCGGTCACTAGCTTGTCTTTGATAAGCTAGAGCTTGTAGAATACTTTATTTGCCCTGTTTTGAGCAAAGGCTTGGTAAGTTTTCCATTTTTTAATTTTCTAGCTTATTTACTGTTTTAGTTCTTATTGTTGCTTATTGTATGCTTTTATTTGCTTGTTTATGCTTATTTATGTTATTTATGCTTATTTGTCTTTGATTGTTGCTTATATGCCTTTGTTTGAGTTTTTAAATCAAAACTGCCTTTATATGCTTTTACACTGCTAGTTGCTTATTTGCTTATTTAACTGCTTATCACTGTGTTCTTAATGCTTTTTATTGCTTAATTTTAGTTGTTTGATATATGTTTTGCAAAAACTCAGCTTAATTCACTTGTAATCAGCTTTAAAAATTGATTTTCAGATTTTAAAGGAGTGTTTGGGACAGTAAGTTTAATGGGCCAAAATGGGTCAAAAAATGGCTTTGTGCTTGTGAGTCAACTTTGATTAGATAATACTAGTGATAAAATTCAGTTTGTTCAAAATTTTAAGTGTTAAATCTCAAAATCATAGGTTATATAAGTAGTTGTTTGAATCTGAGAACATGTAGCTTATTATATCAGCTTATTTGATTAGACCTATGATTCTTGTAAAATTTTGATGTTTATGTGATTGTTCAAGTGTTAAAACAAGTTAGGAACAAAATCAAATAGGTCTGCATTGTTGGTTTGTGTTTTGTCCAATTCTGTCATAAATTGCTAAGTGTTATTTTTAAGAAGAAATAGCTTTTTCAATTGCTTATTGTTCTTTCTTCTTAATTTTAAACTTCCTTTTTTGATTCGTGTTACTTGTCTTTGAGGTCAAACTCAATATGTTTGTAGGTTTGTAAGTCCATAAGGTTCTGTTTTAAGCTCAAAATTTGGTTTTTGTTAAGATTGCAAAAATTTCTCTAAGTGTTGTGTCTGTTGAAACAACTTTTTCATTAATCTTTTAAAAGCTTATTTAATTTCCAAACTGCTTTTGTATTGTTGATTTGATAGCTTATAGGCCCAAGCTTTAAGGGCATATATCCTTCTTAGTCATAAGGGATCCAATTTTTTTTTTTTTTTTTAAAAGGCTAAAAATAAGCTCAAAAGTGGTCGCTTTAGGCTGTTTGTAAACAGTTTTTGGCCAAGAGCTCATTTTTGCTTAATAAGCTTATCTGCTTATTGCATTTGCTTTAATTTAGATTAGTCTAGCTAATTAGAGTGAGTTTAAGCCTACTTTAAGCATATTTCACTTAGGTAAGGCTTATTTTTAGCTTATTGATTCCTTTAGTTTAAATACTTTAAGTTTTAAGTCTTTATAGGTTAATCTGACATCTAAGCGAAGTTTCTACTAGCTTATTCTAGTTTGCTGTATATTTTATAGCTTAGTGCTTTTTAGATAAAGCCTTTCATCTGTCTTAGCTTATTTTGAGTTTTCTTAGCTTATTTATGTTCAAAGTGCTTAACAGTTTAGCATTTAGCCTCTTACACACTTATTTTATTTTCTCTCCCCGCTTGTAGATATAAGAGGAAAAACCAAACGCGCTTATGTCTGTAAAACGACAAACAAATACATCTTCTCGTACATCTAAGTTGGCGGTGAAGTTAATTGGTGGTGAAGTTAATTGTAAGAAAAAAAACTGAATTAACTATGCTCAATATGGTTTTAAGATCAACTTATTACACAATCTTATCTTTTGATGGGTGTCTCAAGCTTGAGCTAAATTAGTAGCAACTTATATAAGATAATAATATGACTAGTTATGTTAAAATCTTAACACGACATTTACAAGTTTGACTCACTGGAAATGCGAGAAGTTACTGTTTAATCTAAATATCTAGGATTGTCCTCGGTTATTGGCAGATAAAAAAGGTGGTGTTTCGAGCTATCATCGACATGATTAAGAAGAAGCTTCAAGGATGGAAAGAAAAAACTCTTTCGATCGGAGGAAAAGAAGTCCTTATTAAATTAGTGGCTCAAGCTATGCCTATGTATGTTATGAATATATTTCTGCTCTGATACCTTGATTGATGATATTCATATAGCTCTTAACTGTTTTTGGTGGGGTGACGGTATCAAAGCAAATCTAATTCGATGGTGTTCGTCGGATAAGATGTGTTTCTTAAAATTCCAGGGAGGTCTTGGTTTCCGCTATTTTGGAGTGTTCATCAGGTCTTTACTTGCCAAACAAGTCTGGAGGTTGATCACTAATCCAACAACATTAGCTGCAAAAGTGTTGAAGGCCCGTTATTTTCCACGATCTAGTTTCCTTAATGCAAATGTTGGCTACCATCCAAGCTATGTTTGGCGTAGCTTTATAGCGGTAAAGGAATTGGTTCGAAAAGGATGTAAATGGAATATAGGCGATGGTCACCGTGTCAATGTGTGGGAGGACTATTGGCTTGAAGATCATAGGCGTCTGGGTCCAAAACCGGATAACTGCCAAGTAACTTATGTTCGTGATTTATTAAATGATGAAGGTGATGACTGGAATTGCGAGCTTCTAATGTCATTGTTCCCGATGAACATTGTCAACAAAACCACAACGTGCTTTATAAATCGATGGAGCCCCGATACTCTTTATTGGCATAACAGCTCTAGAGTCTTATTTTCAAGCAAGTCAGCCTATTATTTAGAACTAGAATCATCCCAACATATAGTGCAAAATGTCTCTGAGGGATCTACCAATTTATTGCGGGCTATCTGGAACGCGAAGGTTCCTAACAAAGTCAAGTTGTTTTTATGGCGTGCTTGAAAAAATTATCTCCCTACCATTAATAACTTACAGGCACGAGGGCTTAGGTTAACATTAGTAGCATGTACACACTGTGACCAGATGGTGTGTCCATCAACAAAACAAGTTTGGGATCGCAACTTTGGGAGATTCTATGACATGGATGGGATGATCACATTAGATGATTTTTGCCATGTAATTTTGAATAAATTTCCTATGGCATGGGAGAACTTTCTAATGATACTATGGGGTTTGTGGACGAGAAGAAACAAAAAATTTCATGGTCAATTAAACGAAAAGGACGCAAATGTTGAAGTTATGTCAAAGCTTTTGCTTATGGATTATCACAAAACGAATCAGCAGCAACCTACGACTACACGAACTAAAGCTACAGTTAGATGGACCAAGCCCAATGGCGACTACGTCAAGTTTAATTGTGATGCATCATGGCAAAAAAGAGTCTGGAAGGGATGTATTGGGTTTTGTACCTCGAAATGCGTGTGGGGATGTGCTTCTTTCAGGTGCTAGAACCGAATGCTATGCAAGCAACCCGTTGGAGGCTGAAGCTAAATCGTTGTTATAGGCGACAAACCAAGCACATAATAAAGGTTATTCTAAGATCATTTTTGAGTTAGACTCTTTATGTTTAGTTAATGCGCTTCAAAGAGGTACTACTCTTCTACAAATTGCCAGCATTTTTGCACAAATTGTGTCCAACTCATCTAGTTTTAGTTCATGTAATTGGTCGTTTGTCAAAAGAGAAGGCAATAAGGTTGCATATAGTATAGCTACTTCGGCTTTGAGCTGTAGTGATGAATTAATCTTAGAAGGTAGTGTCTTAGAATGTGCATGTATATGAGCAACTGATGAAGTACTTTCTTCTGACCCATAATTATAATTTCTCTTTCGATAAAAAAAAAAGTTTGAAACGAAATGAGGACAAAATAGTCAAAACTCTACTATCAATTCGATAAACACACAAACAAACAAACGGATCCCCAAATTCAGTTTATTACAAACCCTAAGCTCTACAATTATTCAGAGTCAACCTCACTCACTCAACATAGTGATTAAGTACTGCTATGGCGAGTGAAGGAGGTTCAAAACCACCATCATCATCATCATCGGCTGATTCGTATATTGGAAGCTTAATTAGTTTGACTTCAAAAAGTGAAATTAGATACGAAGGCATTTTGTATAATATCAACACAGAGGAATCCTCCATCGGATTAAACAACGGTATATATATTCTATTCATTTCTTTTTTTTTGCGAATTTAATACTTTTTCTTTGTTTTATTGGTTGCATTTATTAGTTTTAGGATTGAAGAATGGCGCTTAAGTTTACGGATTTTTAGTTAGCGTCCGTTATTCGAATTACCGCTTTTAGAAAGAATTAAGCAAATTTGTGTGTATAAATGACATTGTTTAATTTTTAAGCTGTTGTATGTTACTATTTATATACGATGATAAAAAAATAATTGAAATTCTATGGTTACGCTTACTCGGTGACTAAAAGCTAGGTTGCTCGAGTGTCTAGATTTGCGTTATGATTTTTCCAATCACTAACGTAAGTAAGCAGAAAAAAAGACAAATTGGCTGCGATCAATGATTAAATATGGTTAAGTTGCAAAAGAAATCACGCTTACTTACTTGCGTTAGTGATTTTATGATTGTTTACTTGGTTTGTTATGCTACTATCGGTTCTTTTGTGCTATGTCATTCATCCTTTCGGAGCTTGTCTGGTATTAATTTATCAACTTGATACTGAAACTCTGCAGTTAGATCGTATGGAACTGAAGGGAGAAAAAAAGATGGCCCACAGGTCATGCCTAGTGACAAGGTTTACGAGTACATACTCTTCCGTGGAAGTGATATCAAGGTACCTTACCTAAGCCTGTTGTTTGCGTCTAGCTGTGCATATGTCATGATCATTGCCTCGGGTTTTTTTTATAATAGTGTTTTTGCAAGAAATAACTTTTAAGACATAGATTGAACTTTAAATGTGTTTACCAGCAGTGACTTCTCCTTTATTATAACACACACTTCTGGAAACTATTAGATGTCAATGGAGTAATAACTGAAAGGCCGTTTTAGACATGTGTGTTTATGATTAGGTTTTTTAATTAGTTGTAGCATGGAATGATAGCAATATGATAACTAATTAGCTCTTTGTTTGATTTTATATAATTTCTTGGTTAAATAGGAATCTTTGGGACCTCTTAAATGTCGACAACCTTTTTGTTCGCTATTAGTTAGTGCTGTTTTAAATATCACGTAAACTAACAGTAGTTGATATTTTAGTATAGTATTGCATCATCTAATACATGTTTAAGAAGTTGATATGTTCAACAAATAAAATTTGATTATGATTGCTTGGAAGGAAGAAGACAGTCTGTCGTATTTTATAAACTCACAAGATCAACATGTTGCATGTCCAAGGGAAGTAAAGTGAATCTATGTTTAAGGTATTTTTGGAAAGTTTTACTTCTGCAATTATGGCCACACTGGCACGTGAAAAAGTAACATAGAAGTGGCATCGCAGCTTGTGTGCAAATTGGAAATTAAATAACTGTTGACGCTCAATTTTCAATATGACTGTTGACACTCGATTTTCAATATGACTGTTCATGCATATGGGCAATAGCTAAATGAATGCTGGCGCTCAATCTCTTGATGTGTATTATAACTTAAAGAAAGTGAAGATGCTGACGTTTGTTTCCTATTTTGCAGGATCTTCAGGTGAAATCATCCCCGCCTACTCAACCCACACAACCGATAAACAGTGATCCTGCCATAATACAGGTATTAATTTAATAGATAATTTTCAGTAATATGTTTACAAAACCTGCGACCACGTAAGATAGTCTGAACACTTCATTTCTTTGCAGTCTCATTATCCTCCACCACCTACTGCATCTTCGAACTTACCTCCTGTTGCCAGTGACTCTTCGCCGGGTGCAAATACATTTAATCCACAGCTGGGCCAACCTGGGCCAACTTTTCAAGGGGGTCCTCCTTTATATCAACCTGGCGGGAATGTTGGGCCATGGGGGCCGCCACCACCACCTCCTAATACAAACAGTAATGGGCTTGGAATGCCCATGTATTGGCCAGGATACTATCCCCCACCAAATGCACTTCAACAAATGCAACAACAATCATTGCCTCGACCACCACAGGGGTTCGGAATGTCGCCTTCATTACAACAACAACCTATGCATTATCCTAATTTCAATGCTTCTTCCTTGTCAAGTGGGCCACCGCCAAATTCATCTTCACTGAACATGCCTGAATATCAATCTCCTTTATTGCCGACATCCTCTAGTTCAGCTACTTTAGAATCTAACTCTTTACTGGGATCATCACTGCCTTCTTTGCCAACTATGATGAATAATAATGCTCCTAACCCTGTGGTCCCTACACCAAGTGGTAGCTTGCAAGCACCGTCTACTTCTGTTACTTCTGATGTTCTTTCTGGTGCAAGGTTTACTTATCAGGGCACATCCCAGCCTATATCATCTGTTGGCATGCCACCTTTGATATCGACTGAACCACCCACACCTTCACTTGTAACCCCGGGGCAACTGATGCAATCTGTGCCTGCTGTTCAGAATGATGTGGAAGTGGTTCAAGTGTCACCAGTGACATCAACACCACCGTCTGTGCCTGTTCCAGTGCCAACAGAAGCTCAGCCTCCATTATTGCCCTTACCAACTCAGACACGTATTGCTCCAAAGGTAACGCTCTCCGCAGTTGCACTCATACTCTAAGATTATATATATTAAAGTTATTTTTCGTTATGTGTATGTTTATGTTTGATTTTCTAGGTTGTCGTATTGCTGAATTTATGTTCATCAATGCGAAATAAGGATAATTGTTACTCCAACCATAATCTAATGTCCCAGCCTACTTGGTTCATATGCGTATATCACAGATGCTTTATTTTGTACCTGCTATAATGTATTTGTACTGTCTCTGATGTTTGTTTTTCTTTGTCAGACTAATGGAGCTAATTACCAGAATCGCCCAAATTACAGTTACAGAGGGCGTGAAAGAGGCAGAGGATCTGGGGTAATTCTTTTTCTTTGTCCATATGTATATCAGTTTGGCTTTACCAGCTACCTTATTCTGCACCAAATATTTGTCTATCTACTAGTAGGGCTGAGCATAATAGACCGCGGACTGGACCGAACATATTTCGGTCCGGTCTTCGGTCCATACTTTTCCTCATATTCGGTCTTCGGTCCTGTCCGGTTCGGTCTTACACAAAACCGGCCATTATGCTTTGTTGGACCGGACCGGACAGGCGAACCGGACATGGACCGAACATTTGGGTCCGGTGTTTTGGACCAAATCTGTTTTCGGTCCTGTCTTGGTCGGTCTGGTCTGGTTTTCGGACCGTGATCAGCGCTATCTACTTTGGGTGAGCATCGGGTCGGAACCGACAAAAACCGAAACCTACCCGAAACTGACCCGAAACCGAATAAGGGAAATCTGCTAACCGAGAACTGAACTGATTATACACTATATAAATCGAAACCGAACCGAATAAGGTTGGTTCAGTTTAGGTAGTTCGAACCGACTTAGTGTCGGTTTTGACCCGAACCGAACCGAAACCGATCCGAACCGACCAAACCCAAATAAATATCCAAAATCGAAAACCGAACCGAATAAGCTCGGATCGGTTCGCCCGGTTTCGGTCGGTTTGTCGGGTCGGGTCACTTTGCTCAGCCCTAATCTACTAGTACTTCCAACTTGACATCAAATAAACAATGATTTTTCTGTGTTATTGGTCAGTTTATAAATTTTTATATCTAGTTTACGGTGCATAATCAATATATTAGTACACTTCACCACCAATTTGTATTTTGAAAACATTGTGCTATGCCCTGTGTATTAATTTTGCTACTCTTTATATCAATTCAGGTGTCACGTCCTGTGGCAAAATTTACTGAGGAGTTTGATTTTACTGCTATGAATGAGAAATTCAACAAGGATGAAGTCTGGGGTACTTTAGGAAAAAGTAACAGGTCTGGTTCAAAGGAAAAAGATGAAAATGCTACTGATGAAGATGAATCGGAAGAGGAAAAGGATCCCAACTTACCCAAAGTTGATACCAAGGTGAGATTTCTTATGAAAAATGCAACCACTTGCCTTATTAAGTTGATGCATTCCCTTGTTTAGAAAGTTTTGATGTTACAATTACCTAGAATTAGCATTTGAATTATCAGATTGTATTAAAACAGTTTTCCTTGCAACGTGCAGCCTGTTTACAGTAAGGATGACTTTTTTGATTCCTTATCTTCCAACGCCCTTGATCGTCAATCAAATTATGGAAGGACCAGGTTTTCTGAACAGATGAAACTAGATACAGAGGTGAGACCATCAACTTGATATTGTTGTCCTAGGTTGTAGGGTTTGATTTCATCCTTTTGTAACTCATATGTTATGTTGGTGCTCTTGTGCAGACATTTGGAGAATTCTCTAGGTATAGAGGAGGTGGTAGGGGTGGACGTGGGCCCAACCGTGGCGGAGGTCGCTCTCGAGGTGGCGGTTATTATGGAAGAGGCGGAGGATATGGGTATTCCGGGAGGGGTCGTGGTGGGAGAACTCAAACTCCAAATGCAAACAATGATTATTGAAGTTTGTCTAGTGTTTTTACTAATGTTTAGGTACACATACCAAATAGGAAGGTTATGGTGATTTTTTCTTTTTCTTTTGTAAGGGAAATAAAGGTAGATGATATGTTCCCAGCTTCCTTAATTATGGTATGATTTTGTTTGTTGGTTAATCCTGAGTGTATTTGTAGACTTGAGGACTCAAAAAGTTGTATCGTTTGAACTTCGAAGATCGATCAGTAATATGTTGTTTTGACTCGGGTTTTTTGCATTAGTTGGTTGGTATTTTTATTTTGAAGTGTCTTGGTGTAAATCATTATTCCAATGCGTGTATGGAAGTGCTTATGGATGAACTTTTATATGCATGTACGAAAAAAATTGTAATAACTTTTTCTTAATCATACAATTTCCATAATCTATTATTTTTAAAAAAATGTTGGAGCTAGCCGGTCATCGCACAGGCTTGAGGCTCTTTATTCTAATAAAGAAAACATAAACGCAAGCTGTATCATTGATTACCAAAGTTAATTATGTTGTCGAACAAAAAAAGAAAAAAAAACGAAATTGACCGTAATTTGAAAACTGATCTCTATTAGGAGGAGTTTACACTCAATTTTACTATTTTAGGCTTTTGGCAATGGAGTACAATATTAACAATTTGTACATTTGCCTGTGCAAATAATAAGTTGGAGTACACACACAAATCGACATGTGTGTAATTTTTATGTATTACGCTTGTGGTAATAACAAGATGTCGTCTCTCAGACGATGATGCCTCCAATGTCTGAGCATATAAGTTTGATAACGCTAGATGAGATGGAATCTGATGGACGTCTAAGTTAAAGAATGTATAGAAACTGGGATGTAACATGTTGGTTTGTCTGTTAATGGTGAGGACAATTCTCATTTGAAAACACGATATTGGTTCCTGTTGTCTTGTTTTGTTAGTTTAAGCCTCAATTTTGTCTGTATAGTTGATACAAGTAAAATCGAACCATGCCAAAAGGATCTTATAATAACCAAAAAGAAACTAGAACGGTATTCCAAAGAAAAGGGTCCAAAACAGATATATGTATGGCGCATCATTAATTAGTGTTTGCACTTAGCAACACTAAAATCTCTATTTGGGTAGACGTACGTAATTATAATTGCTTTTTCGCATTATGTGTGGGTTTATCCTTTACTTAACAAGTCTGATGTTTTGTCAAAGTTTATGCTTTTTTGTAATTTTGTGAAAACTCAATTTGGTTGTGAAATTAAGTCTTTTAATGTGATCATGAAGGTGAATTTGACAACTAAAATATTTAACCAATTATTTGCTTTTAAAAGTATATATTCAATTTCGCTTATCATGCCCAAAAATGTCTCAACAAAAGGGTAAGTAACGTATATATGTACCATTAACAACCTTATCAGCACACTAATGTTTCGAGCTCGTTACTGAAAGGTTGTGTATTTTCTGTGTCATAATGAGTTACAATGATATGTTTATATAAGTTAGATAATGGGCCTACACATAATACAAAGATAAATATGCCTTTGGGCCATGAAGACTAATCCGCTAACATCCCCCCGCAGTTTGAGCGGGAGAGAAACGAACACTCAAGCTGTCACGAAACTCATCAAATAAAGCCGCAGGCAGACCTTTGGTGAAGATATCCGCATACTGGTAACGAGAAGGGACATGAAGAACCCGTATGTGACCAGTGGTAACCAAGTCACGAACAAAGTGAATGTCAATCTCAATATGCTTCGTGCGCTGATGTTGCACGGGATTAGAAGAGAGATAGACAGCACTCACGTTATCACAATAAACAATAGTAGCTGTAGACAGTGGTGTATGAAGCTCACGTAAAAGATTGCGCAACCAGCAAGTCTCGGCCACTGCATTGGCAACACCCCGATACTCTGCCTCCGCACTAGATCGAGAAAGAGTAAACTGTCGTTTGGAAGACCAAGATAAAAGATTGTTGCCAAGAAACACACAATAGCCAGAAGTAGAGCGCCGTGTAGTGGGACATCCAGCCCAATCCGCATCTGAATAAGCAACTAAAGAGGATGTCGTAGATGAATAAAGCTGTAAACCAGAAGTCAATGTACCACGGACATACCGCAAGATCCGCTTGAGAGCAGAGAAATGAGGCTCTCGAGGATCATGCATAAAGAGACAAACCTGCTGAACGGCATAAGAGATGTCAGGCCGTGTAAAGGTCAAATACTGTAGAGCCCCTGCAAGCCTGCGATATAGTGTAGGATCAGAAACAGGATCACCAGCAGCAGCAAGCTTGGAATCCGTGTCAACAGGAGTACGACACGGATTACAAGTAAGCATACCAGCTCGCTCAAGTACCTCTGTGGCATACTTCTGTTGAGATAAAAACATCCCAGAAGTATTACGAGTCACGGAAACACCCAGAAAGTAATTAAGCGGGCCCAAGTCAGTCATAGAAAATTCCGCATGAAGGGAAGCAATGATGCGCTGAAGCAAAGCTGTAGAAGATGCAGTCAAAACAATATCATCTCATCAACATATTTAATAGCAAGTAGGAAGTATCATAACCTGTCTATAATATAAAAAGTAGATGAGTCACACACTGTGTGAGAAAAACCAACTCGAGCAGCATAGGCTGCAAATCGCTGAAACCAGGCCCGAGGGGCCTGTTTAAGCCCATAAAGTGATCGCTGTAAAAGGCAAATATGATCAGGATGCCGCGGATCTCGAAAACCAGGAGGTTGATGCATGTAGACAGTCTCAGATAACGATCCATGCAAAAAGGCATTCTTGACATCCAGCTGATGAAACTGGCCCAATGTCGAGAAATAGCAGAATGGGCACCATAAGAAATAGTGGAGTCGGTTTAAAAAAATCCGGACTAAAAGTTCTCATTCCACTGTAATACTGCAATTTGAGTGCTTCCTTCGACACAAGGCGAGCCTTAGTAGCGATAGACTGCATCTGCATTATGTTGTGCCGAAAGTGCACACAAGGAACGAACATTGTTCACGTCGCGTGGTTTATTAGGAGACATGACACCTAGTTATATTATTTTTAATTAAAAGCATTAATTAATCAAGACAATAGCACGATACCAATTTGGGTCACGAAACGCATTTGAATACGACTTAGGAATAGGGGAAATGGTGGAGACATTTAAAGTGTAACGTTGAGTGGGGCGATTAGTCCCGACACGATAGCGAGTGACCATGGAGTGAGTCGAGGCGGGATTGGGGTTGGTGTTTGTGGTAACCGCAGGTATAGAGTGAGTTGAAAGTAGGTTAGTGAGGGGTGTTTTGGTTTGAAGTTGCGAATTTTGGTAGTGGGAGTGTATGTGGGTTGGGTAGGGACGAGGATATTTGGTGTGGGGGTTGGTGTTGGATAGAGGGTTGTTATTTGGTGGTGGGACTGTAGTAGTAGGTGTTTGGGCTAGGTGATGGATATAAGTTTAGTAAGAAGGGTGTTGTTGAATTATATTAGGGGAAGTGTATATAATGTGTAAGAAGTGTGGTCATTAGGAGTCATAGGACCCATACGGAAAAACCGTTCTCATCAAATGTCATTGACGTTGATTAGATGTTTATCCGTTATTCAAAGTCCAGACCCGATTATCACGGTGATTAGTCAGATATCCAAGGAAAATTGCAGGTGTGGCGCAGTAGGTTCAAGTTTTGTGATTGGTGTTGATGTTATGGATAGCAAAGACAACCAAAACACGGAAGAGATCCGCATAGTTAGTTGTGTCATGGAAAAGACGGTTGTGAGGGATTTCATTATTATGACGCTGTGGAGGGTAAAAGGGTTTAAGAGATTTGCTGCCATTGAAGTGCTTCACCCAAATAGTGGGTTGGTAAGTGTGCTTTAAAGAGTAAGGTCTATTGATGAGGTTTGTTATATGGTTCGATATATCATTAGTTCGATTTGCAATTTTTGTTGTGAAGTTTTTTTTTAGGGAAACAAAGAGAAGCGAATGGTAATACCATTTGACGCAAATAATTAGTGTAGGGCATTGTTGTCAAACTTCCCTCCATGATCACAATGCAACGATTTAATGTCACTTTTGAATTGGTTCTTAACATATCGCACAAAAATGTATAAATTAAAACAAATGGTCAGATTTATTTTCTTAAGGCATAAACATAAATAATGTGAAAAATGATCAAGAAATAAAACATAATATTTAATACCCGAAACACTCGTAATTAGAGATGTCCATAAATCTGAATGAATAATATCAAAAGGAGACTTAACAATCGTTTTTGAGAGTGAAAAAGGGAGTCGCACGTGTTTGCCATGCTGACACGTTGACCAAGCAGGAGAATTCGTTTTTATTACATGAAATTAAATTATTAGAAACTAAAGAACGTAACACGTCACTTCCAGGATGACCAAGTCGTTGGGTGCCACGTTTGCTGACCGACCAGAAAAGCTTGAGCGGTTGGATAGAGACGTGTACCTGGGTAGAGATCACCCGTGCTATCACATCGGAGGAGAATTTGACGGGGTCCAGAAATCCTTTACAGAAAAACCAAACTCATCAAATTCAATTGTTACATTTTTTTCACACGAACAAAATTTGACGCACATAAATCCCAATTTTTGAAATATTAGGTGTAACAAGGACATTATTTAAGTGAAGTGGGCGGTATGGAGTAGGTAACGTGCTATGGCCCGTGTTGGTGACAGGAATAGATTTCCCGTCACCAACAAAGGACAAATGGATACATACGAGAATTAAAACTAGTACTAAGGTTATGAGCAGAAGAGTTAAAATGAGATGACGCACCCGTATCCATATTCCAGTTTGCATTGGCGGGATCCTGTAGTGTCATTGTATTGGAAAGCAGTGGGTTTTTGCACCGTTTCTTGACATGTATTGTCGATGTATTACTGTATTTTGAACAGCATTTGGTAATAGAGCATGTTGATTTGGGAGTTATGCCCATGTGGTCATAAGTTGTTGTAGGGACAGAAGGATGAGCAACTAAAAAAAGAACAATACGCTGACCCGAGTTGTTAAACCCAATAGGAGTGCGTGGACTGCTTATGGTAGATAACCCATATTGGGCAAGTAAAGTGTTTTGAGCTTGGAGAAGAGATAAAAGTTGTTGCTGAGCTGCCAAATCAATCCCCCTATTACCAAAACCAATTCCAGTTAGCATGTTTGGAGGTGTTTGTAAGGTGTTATTTTGAGAGTATTTGGCGCGTGATGTACCTGAGGAACGTGACGAATCAATGTATGTTCCGAACGGTGGCTACGCCCAACGACAAACACATTCGACTATAAGTTTTGACAGACTCCGTTCTTGTTATTATTAGGATTATCTCGTTCCTTGTGATGCTGTGGTCTTGAAACGATGCGGGTTTGTGTATCGGTTATCTGGAATTGCTAGGTGCACTAGAGTTAGTGATTACTGACAATGATGGAGTCTTATTCCGTAATCCGCATCTCCTCAGTAGGAGCATTAATACGCACGGGGAGAGGTAGGGTTTCGGTGACGTGTGAGATATCGATTTAGATAGGGCATTCCATACTTGTAGCTGAAGCATTGATTGCTATTGGTTACATCGGTAGTATGGGATTTCTTACGTTCCTGTTCATGTGTGTTTGGGTACGATGGTGTATATTGTTTCGTGAAATTAATCGTCGGATGTATTTGGTAACCAATTTGGGATCATACGTTATGCTCGACTTTTATAAAGCAACAAGCATGTCCTTTTGTTGTTTTGAAAGATTGCTTCAATGGTGGTCCCATGCGTCTTGACTGTTTTAGGGTTAGCTTTTATCAACCGTTTGCGTAGAGTTGAAGATCAGCGTTACTGAAAGATCCATGATTTAACGATGGTCGGTTGTGATCCAATCGTTACGTTGGGAGGTGTGGATGTGGTCGACTGTCGTGCTTGAGCCTTTCGATGTGTTTTTGAGGACACCAAAGTTACTACAAACCTTGAAGAAGTAACTCCACGTGGAGTTGTTGGATTCTGCGGAGATCACAAATTTTCTGGGTACAGGAGTGTTTGTGTTGTGTCCGCATATAGTTTTTCAACCAAGGTGAGAGTAGGGGGTGCGGATGGTTGATCAGGGTTGGTCATGGTGTGTGATCGACTGTTAAATCGATAGGGATAGGATGTGCAGTCGACTGTTAAGTCGAGTGTGAGGTGCTAGGGTTTGCTTTTGTTTTTAGGGTTTGGATCGGCTATTTGGCCTGATACCATGAAAGGTTGTGTATTTTCTGTGTCATAATGAGTTACAATGATATGTTCATATAAGCTAGATAATGGGCCTACACATAATACAAAGATAAATATGCCTTTGGGCCATGAAGACTAATCCGCTAACAGTTACCACCTTATTTTTGGATTGAGGCTCTTCATATGGCCATTTATCTTATGATGTTCTTACCTTCTTCGGCCATATACACATCTGTTTCACACCAAATCAGATTACACGGTCCTTCGTGTATTTAATTGCTTATGTTATCCACACTTATATACTAACATAAGCTTGAATCATGTGCTATCCCCTCTATATTTATCGGATATCCATCTAATTATCGTGGATATCGTTGCTTAAATTTAAACACCAATAAAATCATCTAGTCTCGTCATGTGACCTTTGATGAATCAGTGTTTCCACATGGATCCATGGCTGCCACCTCCTTCACCATCATATAATTTTTGATACACCACCTAATGTTATACACAATACAATCCGTTTGTCTTATATGGTGCCAACAATACAACCGAACACAACATTGGAGCAAGCCCAATCATCACAACCGGCCTAATCATCACAATCAGCCCAAACTACTCATATTGATCAATCACCACAACCGGCCCACCAAATACCCACTTCACCAGCCCACTCTAGTGCTGTAAAAAAACCGGTTCGTGAACCGAACCGGGGAAAAAAACCGAATCCGGAGGATTCGGATTCGATCGGTTTGGAACCGGTTTTAACCGAACCGGTTTCCGGAACCGGTTTCAAACCGGTTTTTGGAATTTTGTAGCTAACTTTGGCATGTGATGTTGCATTTTTTTTGGCAGCACAGGGGCACGTTTTTTGGCAGCCTAGGGGCATGATTTTTTGTAGTGGCAGATTTTTGGCATGCATGCATTTCACTTATTCACTATACCCCATTCAAACCCATTTCAAAATAATTCAAACACATTTCAAAATAATTCAAACCCATTCAAATTCAAAATTATTCAGCATTGTTTTAGTATAAATAAAGGGGTTTGGGTGTTAGGGTAAATTACACAATCTTAAAACACAAAAACACATTATCTAAAAACGCAAAAAAATGCTCTTAAGAAATGTCATCCGTTGGAGAATCGCCAACCAACGTTACTGTGGTTGAAGTCAATACGATGAATAAAAACCAAGAGATTTGGATAAACTACGATTTGTAGGGATGAGCACGGTACCATTTTGGTACCGTACCGGTACCGTTTTTGGGGTACTGGATTTTTTCCCGACCAAGAATGAAGGTCCCGTTCCCGGAACTGAGTAATATATCGGTACCAGTACCGGTTTCGGTACCGGACTCGGGTAAAACGGTACAATTCCGATTAGGAACCGTTTAACATTCAAACAATACATATTTTCTTTTGCTTTTAATTGAAAAGAATACATATGGAAGAAAAACTACACTTTTAAGATGTTCTTTTGCTTTTCATTGAAAAGGTTTTTCTAGACTATGACGACAACCACTAAATAAAAACTAAACATTACCAAGGCCTATGTGGAATAACCATTAGTGTGTTCATGTTGGTAAGGGTTATAAACGGTGTTGTTACTGAATATTTGATGAAGGCGTTTCTCCACTAAGGGCAACCCGTTCGGCATGTGATCGAGCTGAGGAAGAGAAGCAAGGAAGGTGGTCTGGTTGATTTGATATGAAAGAGAAGCCGGAAAACATAATGGGAGGAATATAATGGTGGTTTGATAAAATCAAAAGAGGAGATGGAGAATATATAATTATCGATTTTACGCGTCTAATAGCTCCATGGAAACACATTTCTCAGAAATGTCGTACATACTTCATGGGAATTTCTTAATGATATACAAACTTTCTTGGGAATTTCTTGCATATAAAACTTCTTAGAAAATCAACAAACAAAGAGATCAAGGCTTTAATATATGGTGGGTTGTTATCCCTGGTTATTCAGTTTTTTAGTATTTCGGTACCAACTACGGGAATTCCCGTTTTGGTCCCGCGCCGAATTTTTTGGTACCATTTTTTTTCTCACTATTTTCGTGGTACCGGTACCGTACCGGGTATAAAAAACCGGTACCGGTATAGGTCGGTATCGGTACGGTTCTGGTACCGTACCGTTTTTCCGGTGTTGATGCTCATCCCTAACGATTTGTGTGTGATGTCGGACAATTCTGAAAGAGCAAGATGTAAAAAATGTGGGAAGTTTTTCAAACACGACTCGAACTCTAAGTTGAAAAATCACATGAACAAAAGTTTTTCCTTTGTGAAAGCGGCGACGGTTTCTAGTCAAACAACCATAGGGGTTGATGGATCGGTGTGGCAATACGAGGCGGATCGGGTTCGAGATAGGATGGCGAAATTTGTGATTCAAGAAACCTTGCCGTTTGATCACTTTGACAATCACCGAATGACCTCGCTTATCAAAGAAATGATGTAACCTCGATATTGTAAGTCGAGCTACCCTTAGACGTGATTGTATAAAATTATGGAAACAAGCCAAAAACGAATTGATTTTAGGATTTCAAAACTTAGAAACCGGTGTAAATTTAAAGTGTGATGTTTGGACCGCTTCACATGGTTCACTGGATGCGTATCTTTGTGTTACCGCACATTGGGTAAATCCCAAAACGTGAGAAATGATGAAGCGTACGATTGCCTTTGAATTGTTTGGATACCCCCATACCGGTGAAAATCTTTATGCTATTTTAGCTTATGTCATCCAAACGTATAATATACAAGAAAAGGTTTTTCTATATCTCTCGATAATGCGTCGAACAACACCAATGCGGTTGAAAAATTAATCCTAAAATACAAACTGGTTTGCAACGGTGTCGAACAACACCAATGCAGTTGAAAAATTAATCCTAAAATACAAACCGGATTGCAACGGTGTCTTTTTTCATAGTCGATGTGTAGCACATATCGTTAATTTGGTTGTGCAAGACGAGTTAAGTGTTATAAAGCCAATCAAAAGTGGGTTTACAATTGTTAAATGACCGACTTTCACGTAAAAATTATGTTGTGCCTTATCCCAACTCTCATTGGGAAACTATAGGACGTGTTTCGGAAATGCTTAACGTTTTTAAAAATGCTACTACTTTGTTGTCGGAAGTTTACTACTCTACAAGTTGTTTAGTTTTGAGTCAACTTTATTTAATGACGGGAAAATTAAACGAGTTTGATACGAGATTTACGCATATGGTGAGTCCAATGAAAGAAAAGTTGATCAAATATGTCAAAGAAATGCCTCCCGTGATAACTTATGACGCCGCTTTGAACCCGATCCTAAACCGAGGCGGGGTTGAGACCCTAATTAAGAACATTGCTTATGATTTGGGTTTGACCGATGGCGACATAAACTATGTTTCTGAAACGCCTTTGACTCGAGTGCATTTTTTTACGAAAAATCCAGATATTGACCTTTGACTCTTCCATGGTATCATTTTCCAAATTCTATTATGATTTTGATTCTGGAAATACTTTTAAGTTGTAAGAGACTCAAAAAGCTTTCCAACGCTATGTGGCACGACTTCCAACTAGGGGTGTCAAAAAAGCCGACCCGACCCGAACCCGAACCCGAATAGACCTATTCGGGTCGGGTCACTCGTGTCAAAAATCTTATTCGGGCAATTCGGGTTAACCCGACTGACCCGAGTTCTAAATAGGGTCGGGTATCGGGTTGAAATGTTTTGGCTAACTCGGGTTCGGGTCAACCCGATTGACCCGAATAAAGATTTTTTTAATATAAATATATAGCTTTTTGATGCGGTCGTCGTAAGGGACTTCTACAAGAAGTTTTACAACTCCCTAGGCAGAGTACCTAACCGTTGTAGTAGTAGTATAGGCAAGACTCGGGGGTTGTTATCGTTCTCTAGGGGAATAGGTTGGGAAGACTTGATCACGGTCTAACAGAATTCTAAGGGTTGAGAGAAGATTATTTTTGTGTTTTTATATTTTATGAAAGCAGTAAATCATATGTTTGAGAGGTTTGGTTTGGTTTTAGCTATTAAACTAAATAATAATCTAAGCTACTGGTGATAACAATATAATAAAAGATTGTGTTCATTTAATCATGTATTACTCCCTAGATTGCTTCTCCTAGTGTTGTTGCTTTGTCACACTTGTGATGATCTATGTAACTATTTCCTAAGTCATGAACGAATTACACGAACCCGCCGTCTATTTAATATTCCGTTGAGGCAAAACACAAAGTAAGGTAGTATGAAGACTATTACCCGGCCCCCAAGAGTATATTAAATGCATGTGAAATATATTAAGAGTGGATCAACCATATTAAGGGGCAAGGTAGTATGAAGACTGTTACCCGATGGTATCCTTTCTACACAATCATGTTTTCCTAGACATATCAACAGCGATACAGACAAAAGCTGGTTTTCTAAGACCTAACATGCATATTCATCACAAGAAGCAACACCACTAAGATCTACATTCTAGGTTTCATACAATCATAAATGAACACAATAGAAGGTTTAGCCAAGCATGTTAAAGATAAAGCAAGAACAGATAAGAATCACACAACAAGACATATTGAATGATTAAGATAGTCTTACTTGATTAAAACATGAATTGAAGGAAGTACAATAGGGTTTTGAGGCCCTAAAATCGTCCCTAACAGCTGCTAAACGAACTAGGGTTCGTCCCTTTCTTTTACTCTAAAGTTACACACTTAAAACCCTAAAAACGGATTTGTATATATAGGAAAATCACTGTGACGGCATCACGTTTTAATCGTGACGCCGTCATGAATAAAATATTCTAGATAATGGGTTGGGTCATGCATTCTGACGCCATCTTGAGATCTTGTGACGCCGTCTTGGTATGAATTGTGACGGCGTCACGTGTAATCTGTGACGCCGTCTCCAGCTGCTGAGTAGAAATTCTTGAGAGATGTTGGTGTAGGTCCGTAGTCTTGTCCGTTTCTTCTCCAAATGAGCCCAAGTCACGTGTATTTCCTCTAAATGCCTTCCAAATGCTAAATACCTGAAAAGGAACGATTAAGTACCTATTTTGGGCATAAATGCACGATTTAGGGGGTTAAACGACCCTGAAAAAGTGTATAAAATGACACCTCATCAAATACCCCTACACTTAGAATTTGCTTGTCCTCAAGCAAAGGGCTTTTCTACTAGAATAAAAATATGGAGGTGTTATTTTTACCTACTCTTTAAAGTTTTTACAACAGAACCTTCTAGGACCTGTAATTTAACAAGCACAGACGTATATACTGCATTCTCACATAAGTGTTTAGGATTCTCTCTTTCATTTAGTTGTATAATAAATTATAACACAATGTGGAAAACAGATGATCAACACTCATTACCTGTCATAGGATATAAATTACCATAGGCTTGGTAAATGATCAAACCTCCATCGCTAGGCGCAAGCATTATTTCATTACTATCTAAGGAGGTCTTTTTAAGGGTAGTAGGGTGTAGGTGTAAGATAACATATAATAGAAACGGAAATGGATGGGATACATTTGGGTAGCTTTGGGTGAATTTAGAGTGGGAGGGTTAGCTAATTATTTACACGAATACACGCTGGTTTGGTTGCTAAGCCAAGACTTAAACGAAGATATACAAACTCTACACAACTCTACATCAATCTCTTTCTTTTTCTTTTCTATTTTTTTTGATAACATAATACATCATAACTTGGGGTTTACAACACGTACCCCCCACACTTAAGCTTTTTACATACTCGATATTTACAATCTAACTAATGACCCGATTTGAGGTAGATCAAAATAACATAAAGATCATCTAACAAATATATGAGGGTATTGACTTAACTTTTCTTCCCTATTCTTCCGCGAAATAAATACTATCATGAATCGCAATCGTCCCAAAACAATATTTACAAGGATAAGGACTTAGCAACCGTGTACTCAATAATTAACTTGGGTTAAAACAATAATGTACTAAAAGCGAGTACATATAAGGTAGGCTAAGGCGATTTGGGTGTAACGATTGGTTTAAGGGTGACAATGCTCTTCGTTAATAGTCCAGCTTAACCAGAAAATTACGAGAACTGTGAAAAAGGATAGGCTCGGAGGGTTGTACTAGGGGTATCCTGCACTAAAAATGAGTGCATGGCAAGGGTGTGTGATAGTTATATGATCGATGTGACCATTATAACAATTACATAATCCTAATGCCTCTTATCAAGCAAATCCTAATACTCACTATGCGGTCTCGGGATCCATCACAAAAACAAGTTCTAGAATTTAATATACTACCGATACACTCTCATAATCCTAAAGTAACCAATACCAATGTTCTAAAAAAGGTGAAAAAACCACGCATACACATCCATAACGACGGAATAGACGCACATGATTGCTCACTCCTTAACTCGAACAAGCTAAAGGTATAATATCTAAATGCGAACCTCACATTTTGGGGGTGGAGTTTGAGGGTTTTTGTGCTAGTAATATAAATTCCTATCTATGAGACGCTATTAATACTGGGTTTTCATCGGTATGTGTCATAAAAAAATTTAAATTTGGGTCAAAATTACTTCTTATGCTATGTTTTGATATATTACCCATCATTTTAAGGACAAAGCAAATGAAAAATGAAAGAATAGTTTCTAAGGCTTATTTCCCCCTACACTTAAGTTGAACATTGTCCCTAATGTTCTATAGAAGTACCCGTAAAAACGAATTAAAGGGAAAAAGAAACAAATAAAGAAACTAGTACTCCCCTGGTTTGCTCAATAAAGGAGAAGAAACATGCGATAACTGGTTAAATCGTCCTCCAAGAATTATCCATTGAAACTTCCAAGCTTCTTCTCATCAAATATAACCTGTAATCAAAGACAAAGACAACTACACCAAGCATAAAATGTGTGAATAATAATATACAATGTAAAATTAGGGTTTGACTAGATAAAGCGGTAAAGATAGGATGAGAGAATTGTCAAACTCATTGGTTTTGCAGGTTTATAACAGAAGAGTACATATTTTAAATGTTATGCAAGTTTTATTTTCAAAAATAATTAAAAACTTTAAGTTTTATAGACCTGGGCATTTGACGCCGTTAGGGATATCCTGACGCCGTCACAGGTGTCGTGGTGATGGCGTCGCGTGTAAATCGTGACGCTGTCTCCACGCTCTGTGAAAACAAAATATTTGTTTTTGATAAAAAATTTCCTGCACTTGATTCCATAAGTTAATTCCTGTACAAATAGCTACATAAAACCTGAGATTTAACAATTTACTCATATGAATCGAAACTGACGCGAATTAATCTAAACAATTTATTTAACATGCTTGAACTTAGTTCTAAAAACGGGATAAATTCCCCTACACTTATTTTGTTTCAAAATACCTTTGATTGCAATTAAGACGAGGTTAAAAACAAAACAAAGCATGATTACAAAATTGGGGTTCGAACATGATAGAATAAAATGAAAAGAATAAAACACGTGACACTCCTAATGTGCGGGAAAAAATAAATATTGGGTTGCCTCCCAAAAAGCGATTTTCTTTATTTTACGAGTCTTGTAGCTAGACTCGAAGTCACACGTTCTCACGTGACTTCTCCTTCATCATCCATTCCAGTTAGGTATTCGGGTCCGAGTTCTAGGCATTCTTTGTAAAATCCTAATATTTTGCTCATTACATACTCTACTCCTCTCCTATTGTCTTCTTCGTTCCTAAGGTAGACTGATTTTGTGTGATCTTTTTCTAGGTTCGACAATGAGTCATATTGTTCTATCTTATGGGGCATCTTATAGGCAACTTCAGTGTTTCCGTTAGTGAACCTGACTACTCCTTCGGGTGGGTCGTGAGTCATGTTGGATATTTCTACAAAAGGTTTCCCTAGCACTACTTGTGACAACCTAGGGTCTATAATTGAGCTAATGTCCTCAATAATTATGAAGTCTATGATATAGGTGAAGTTTCCTATGAAGACATGCATTCCTTTAATCCTTCCTGTGAAATTGCTAACTCCTCTATTCGAGTTTTCCCTAGGGTCAAGTTTTCTCCTCATGATCCAATTATACATCATTCGGGTCATGATATTTAGAGGGGAGTTAAGGTCAATGTAGGCTTTTTCTACATGCACATGCCCAATGTTGCATGGTATCTTGAGGTTCGAATGTAACGGATGGATCGGGTGGTGTAGGAGGGTTGACGTGGATATTTTCTGGGTCGTCCTCTTCTTCCTTATTCTCTTTTTCTTCCATCATCATAAGAGGCGCTTTGTTGCTCGGTATGTTTAATGATGGCGTTGATCAAAAAGTGGGTTTAGAGTGGAGACTTGCGGGTCTTCAGTTGGGTAAGACCAGTGGCAGACTAAACTTAATAAGTTTACTTCAGATTTGGGTTCTTACCGTATCGTTAGGTATGATGTTGCCAAAATTTTCTCGACTCACGGTGATGGGCCTTTAGTAACAGTGTCAATTTTGTTAGTATTCTCACTTTGTTGTTGTTGAAACTTGGCTTCAACTTCGGAAAATAATCTCTAGCGTTTAACGATGACACATGAAATTGGATACCAATATTCAAGATTTGATTGATGTTAAAGCTTCGAGGATTATTGTGATAAAGAAAACGCTTTTGGATTGAACCGTTGGGTTTGACCGGTTTTAGTGGGTTTGAAAAATTGTTTTGAGAATTTTTGGGTTGTCTCCACCTAAGGTTTTGGTGACTTTTCTCCATGATGGATCTATATGGTGTACAATAGATTGTTTTGCTCAGGCTTGAAAGTATACCACAATTACCTCCAGACTTACTTGGTACGCGCTGGATGCGTATTCCAACAAAGGGCTTTTTGTTCGGGATCTTTCATGTAATACTGAGTGTCGTGGGGACCACTGCAGATCTCACATGAGGTAGTGATTTTGTTCGCTTAAGTAGGTTGTGTCAGAGCAAGATGAGCTTTCATCAGGTGTTGGACTTGATTTTCGAGCTCGATTAGACAGCGGTCGGATGTACTCGGGACATCTTGAGGCAAAGCGATTGCCTTGACCGGCTTAGGGAAATCCCTTGGGTCGTTCCAACTTTTGTTGTCATAGAGGGCGAGGTCCTCTAATAATGCCCAGGATTCTTTGGCGTTTTGGACACGAAGCTTACCACCAGCCAATTGGTCAATGGTTCATCTTGTGAAGGGATTGACATGGTCATAAAAAATTTGGACGTCGAGCCAAAGGTCGATGCCATAACGAGGGACTTTTTGTAGTAAGTCCTTGAAACGAGTCCATGCTTCGGATACAGATTCTCCATGATGTTGTTGGAACATCAGGATATCATTGCGGAGTTTTATAGTCCTTCCCGGTGGTGATGGATCCTGCTGGAAGACGTTCAAGCCAATTGCTAGCTTGATCGCGAAGGGAAAATTGAAATAAACACAGGCACGTTCTTTCCATCACGAAGGGAAAATAAAATACACGTCAGCGCGTTCTTCCTATTTTACTAAGTCAAGTGAGTCCACAAATTTTTAGGAAATCCTTAAGGTGTTGGTTTGGATCCTCGGACCGAAGTCGGTGGAACAAGCATCCGTTTTGCACCAACCGGATGGTGTCGGGTCGAAGAGGTACCATGTTGTTCCCTACGGGGAGCTCGATGGTATTCCTGTAGCCCTCGTGGCTAGGTTTCGAGTAGTCTCCAAGAGTACATATAGGATTCTCGTCTCCCATGGTGGTTGATAAGAATGGGTTACGAAACAGATAATACAAAGAAAAGATAGACTACGAGAAAGCTAATATGGCGGAAATTAAAGTCTAACTGTGAAAAGGATTTAAGAAAGTAGAACTAAGCTAAACTATGATCAAAACCTAACTATTCCCCACGCAGCGGCGTCGAAAACTTGATGCGGTTGTCGTAAGGGACTTCTATAAGAAGTTTTATAGCTCCCTAGGCAGAGTACCTAACCGTTGTAGTAGTAGTATAGGCAAGACTCGGGAGTTGTTATCGTTCTCTAGGAGAATACGTTGGGAAGGCTTGATCATGGTCTAACAGAATTCTAATGCTGAGAAAAGATAAGTTTTGTATTTTTTATGTTTTATGAAAAGCAGGTAAATCATATATTTTAGAGGTTTGGTTGGTTTTAGCTAATAAACTATGCTAATGGTGATAACAATATAAAAAAAAGATTGCATTCATTTAATCATGTATTACTCCATAGATTGCTTCTCTTAGTGTTGTTGCTTTGTCACACTTGTGATGATCTATGTAATTATTTCCTAAGTCACGAACATATTACATGAACCGGCCATCTATTTAATATTCAGTTGAGGCAAAACATAAAGTAAGATAGTATGAAGACTATTACCCGGCCCCCAAGAGTATATTAAATGCATTTGAAATATATTAAAAGTGGATCAACCATATAAGGGGCAAGGTAGTATGAAGACTGTTACCCGATGGTATCCTTTCTACATAATCATGTTTCTCTAGACATATCAACAACGATACAAACAAAAGTTGGTTTTCTAAAGCCTACCACTAAGATCTACATTCTAGGTTTCATACAATCATAAATGAACACAATAAGGAGCTTAGCCAAGCATGTTAAAGATAAAGCAAGAACAAATAAGAATCAAACAACAAGACATATTAAATGATTAAGATAGTCTTACTTGATTAAAATATGAATTGAATGAAGTACAATAGTGTTTTAAGGCCCTAAAATCGTCTCTAACAGCTACTAAACGAACTAGGGTTCGTCCCTTTTTTTTACTCTATAGTTACACACTTAAAACTGTAAAAACGGATTTGTATATATAGATAAATCGCTGTGACGGCGTTCGCGTTTTAATCGTGACGCCGTTGTGAGTAGAATATTCTAGATCTGCGTGCGAGTTGGTGCGTGCCGACGCCGTCATGAAATGTTGTGACGCCATCACTATGTGGGTTGTGACGGCGTCATGTAGAGTTGGTGACGCCGTCTCTAGGCGTTGTGAGCACAAATCTTCAAGAGTCTTGGTGTTGGTCCATAGTCTTGTCCGTTTCTTCTCCAAATAAGCCCAAGTCATGTGTATTTCTTTCAAATGCTAAATACCTAAAAAGAAACAATTAAGTACCAAATTTCGGCATAAATGCACGATTTAGGGGGGTAAACAACCCAGAAAAAGTGTATAAAATGACACCTCATCACTTTTCTATTTAAAAGAGTAAAAAAAAGATTTTTTTTGTCATTTTACTCAAATTCGGGTTGACCTGACCCGAGTTGACCTGAACCCGAGTTGACCCGACCTGAATTGACCCAAACCAGAGTAACCCGAGTTCAAATATGGTCGGGTTCGGGTATGTATTTTTTACCCTCAACCCGACTTGACCCGACCCGAGTTGACCCAAACCCGACCGGGTCAACCCGATTAACACCCCTACTTCCAGCGAGCAACTGTTTACTTTATATAGACTAAATAAGAATGACAAAAACTAGGAAAAACCATTGGCGGCCAATGCAGTGGTTAAAAATTTATTTTTTATTCTTGCATACTTATTTCCCTTTTTTTCTTTCACATGTGTTTTGTTGTTTGCATTTTGGAAAACCGACATTTATAATAATAACTTTTTTAATTTATATACAAAGTAAAAATTATTTAGGTTTTCCCCCCTCAATTCCCCCTCTTTTCTCAATTCTCTCTTTCTATTTTTCCTTACCAATCTCTCTTTCTATTTTCATCATTCTCACTAACAACATATGAAAAAGAAAATTTTGATCTTTGAAAGTTTTCATTCATTGTAAATACACTCCTCCTTAATATATGCCGAGAAACATTTTTAACATAATGCTAAAAACGCAAAAATACAGATATGTGAAGGCAAAATGTAAACAATTTTCAATTTCTGTTTCATTCTGAAAACTTTTCAACAAAATAGTCGGACACTCCCTTTCGAAAAATACCGTATCTTCATTAAAAACCTTTGCGAGGGAGAGCATATTTTGCACTTCTGAGTCTTTATTTCTTTAGACATTTTTTACTTTTGAGCACTTATAAAGGTTACATTGATTGGAAGACCGTTTAAAATTGATTTTCTCTTTTAAGTACCACATTTTAAAATTCAAACCGATTAACACAACATCTTGAGATCATTGAATTTTTAGAAAACTTTTTAAGATTCTGAAAAATATTTATCAATGACTCAAGTCCAAGAAGACTTCTCTTCTTTTATCAATGATAAATGCACTAAAGCGTACACTTTCTTTTCTTTAAAGCACGAGTTGTGCACTAAGATGTACACAAGCCAATATAACTTACAATATAGCCCGGTGTTGACCTGAGGTAGCCAACAACTATTATGAAAACCAAAAATCTTTTTGTATTTTCTATAAAGTTTTGTATAAAAGAAAATATTTTTGTCTTTTCTAAAGTTTTTTATATAAGAAATCTTTTTGACTTTTTATCAAATTTTATATAAAAGAAAATATTTTTTGTATTTTCTATCATATTAAACAACAACTTTTGGTACCCAGTTAAGCACTTTGCTAACGGGTTTACCAAATTTGGAATACCATGTGTAAGTTGAATCAATTTGATGCATAGAAGTTGAATTTCCAAGGAGATTTGAAACCCGGTGTTTCATTTTGAAATAACGTTCTTAGAATCAACGGAGACTTAAAACTCTTCTCATATGTTCGTTTTGACTCATAAAACCTTGATGTTTCATTAGAAGTTTTAAAAACATCGTTTTGAAACTTGGTGTTTCATTCGATGTTTTAACCCTTGAAGAAGACGAAGATTTCCATTTATTGTTGAAACTCGGTGTTTCATTTTGAAAAATTCTTTTCTAAATGAATGGAAACCTTACATCGTTCACTTTATTTAAAACTGAATTATCTCTTTTACGCATTAAAAACATTTCACTTCTTGAATACATGAACGGTTTGGAAATGTTTTCTTTCTTTTCCACACTTGTTTTGAACTTTCATTTTTCACATAATTTTGAGAAGCAAATGTCTCGGATTAATTTTGTTTCTTTAAATACTTCTTATATTTTTGCAAAGAATAAGTAGTAAATTGAGAAACCTTCTTTGTTAGGTTCACATAAATGGACCCGAACAAAGAAGCTTCGGTCACTCGAAGATACAAGACAAAAGTCTAGCTCGTTTAGGCGGGTAATATTATGTAAATGGGCCATTAATGAAAAAGCCCATCATAGCCCAAAAGCCAAGGCCCTAGAGAGGCTATATAAAGCCATTTTATTTTCATTTTTTTGTGTGAGACAAGAAAGCAACTTAGATATTTAGAGTCTCATCTTTGTGTGTTTTGTTGCCACGCCATTGTTCTTTGTTTTTCTTTAATACAAGTCAATTTAAAGTCTAATCGTGTGTGTTCTTGTGTTAATCGAATGATCTAGGGATCCTACAATTGGTATCAAGAGCCAAAAGTGATTGTTTGTTTTGTTTTGTTTTTTATGAACCGAATTTAAAAAAAAAGGGTTATGGTAGATTTGAAAATTAAGAAAAAATTCGTTTCGTGATTGTTATTGTCATCCTTACGTTCGACTTAATCAAAAAATGAGGCGTGGTTTGCTTTGTGTTTGGGTTCGAAGTGATTTATAAATAAAGTAGAAAAGCAAGAAGGATGAACTATTATGTTGCGTCTTTGAGGATTTTAATGTTGCTTTTGAGGGCTATTCATGTTGCGTTTTGAGAATATTCATGTTGCGTTTTGAGAATATTCATGTTGAGTTTTGAGAATATTCATGTTGCGTTTTGAGCATAAACAGTTTGCGGTCTTTTGAGCATACAGGTTGCGTTTGAAGATTTTCTATTGCGTTTTGACTAAAACGCTCCGCTGCCAAAATATTTTTCCCACAAAGCCATTTTTGCGTTTTTGAGAAAAATTTCATTGCGTTTTGAGAAAAATTTCATTGCGTTTTGAGAAAAATTTCATTGCGTTTTGAGAAAAATTTCATTGCGTTTTGAGAAAAATTTCATTGCGTTTTGAGGAAGATATCATTGCGTTTTGACAACAAAGTTTGTTGCGTTTTGACAAACCCATTGGCAGTTTTGACAATCATTGGGTTTGGGGATCAAGGCTACGTTGGTTTTGCTTGATTTGCGCAAATATAATTTTTGTGTCGGGATGTTTTGAATTTTTATACAGCTCGGGGAAACGGCCAAACGGTCAAGGCCTCTTCATCTTGATGCGTGAGCACTGTCAGTTTTTGGCCTCTCGGAAGTTATTTAGGCCCTCAATAAACAGCATTTTACTGTTTCAAATTCACGCGAAAGTCATAAACCTCACACCAAGTCATCAATCAACAATCAAATTAAGAGCAGTTATTCATAAACACGTTATTCTAATAGGCAACAAATAATGAAGAAACATATGATCAACCTCTGGCAATGACTACAACAAACATGTTTCAAGCCAATCATGAGGATGCATATGACTCAGACGTGGATGAAGGCCCCAATGCTGCTGCCGCTTTCATGGCCAACTTGTCATCCACCAGTGCCACCAACAGTCAAGTCAATGAGGTACACTCCAATGACAATCAAATCTTTGATAATGTGGATTATCAGTTGAGTCAGGAGATGCACCAGGAAGAACATTTAGACTCCGATGCTGAGACTGAGATTGATGACAATACGATCCCGTATCATCAGTATCTTCTTGACACCGATATAGCCCATAATGTTCAACTGAGTATCTGCTGACGCATTCTGATAGTTTCTATGATTGCCATCTTAACTGACTTGCAAACCCAACTAGACGGACATGCTAAGGTTAACCAAGAAAAATGTTTGGAAATCGAGACCTTAAAAAATGAGCTTCTTCAATGCAAGCAAGAAATATATCGTCTAGATACCCAAAAGGTCAAACTTGATCTTGAAAACAAAGTTAGACAGGAACAAGCCCTAGTGATTCAGCCGTTTAATCAAGCGAAACGCTGAACTTGTGCAAGAAAACGATTTGCTTAAATCCACTCTTTCAGGAAGAAAAATCAATTGAATTTTTACATATCTGTAAAGGAAAAGACTTTATCATGAGAAAAAGGTTCTAGAGATAGATATCTAGATGAAATAGTTTCCTGTTTAAAGAATGCTAAACAAAGTTGGCAAGAGATATGTGCTGAAGATTTAACATGCCAAACACAAATACTATTCCTATGCTTTCTAAGAAACCTAAATCAGACCAACCGTCTGAACATGCACAAGGACCTCCTAGGTTCCCGTAACCCATGTCTAGGTTATATGGGCCAAGCGTTGCTCAACCTGTCTTGGTACGTGCTGATACCCTTTTGCATCCAACTCACCACCCCGTTAGTATATGGGATAGTGAAGATGTCTTGGTACACCAAGTGGTTAGCATGAAAAAGATGAGTGAAAAACCAGGACATGTTAGACCCGCAAACGGTTTCTATGACAAGCTTAATGCCATGATGTTTGTTCCTCAGAAGGAACTATCTGGAGATCAGGTGTATTGGCTTTCTGCCAAAGAAATTGCTAGTCAAGCTAGTAAACCAACCACACCTGCTACTCCTTTCGTTCATAAAAGTCGACCTCCAAGTCAAGTTCTGGCCAGTCTTCAAAAAGTTAATGCTGTTTTTCATCAATTTGAAGGTATCATAAATGAACGAACAACACAAAAACCACTCTATGTTTCCGAATGGTGTTTTGATTATGCAAAACAGTTTGTTGAACAACAACTGGTACCATTTTACGACCATTTCAAAAAACATATCCAAACTGCTAATGATACATTTTTCAAAGAGATAAGAGAATTTGAGCAAATTTTTGATGAATTGGAGGCGGAATATGAACAATGTGTTCTTGATAACAAGAACCTGACCATAGAGAAGAAAAATCTTTTAATCATAAATGAATGCTTAATTGCTGAGTGTTTAGAAAAAGATATCTGCTCTATTGTGCTTACTTCCGATATTGTTGTGCCCCCTAGTTCGAACTGCCTTTGTGAAGATCTTAGATCTGCATGCGATAGGGAACACACTAAAGTTCTTGAACTTGAAGCTGAGATTTCAAAACAGAAACAGCTAATTACTGATTCTGAGAAACGTTTTGCATTTCTCGAACAGAATTATGTCAGTTTACAACTTAAATTTCAGAACTATAAACAGTGCATAGACACTTCAAGTGCCTCCAATGCAATTTTTGAAAATGAACAAGTTAAGACAACTGCTTCAAGGAAAGACGACACTATCAGAATTTAGATGCTCAGATCAGCTTCATGAAGGTTGTTGAATTAGGTACCCACTGAAGGTTAGTGGTGTACACAACAATGCGTAAGAAATGACAGAATTCAGTTGAAAGAATACGATTACCTCACTTAGGATTCAGCTAGATGGCTTAGGTAGAAATGTGAGTCTGAAAAGACGGTTATGTGAACTGTCAAAGGCGAACTACTCACTCACGTACTCGTACACTGTGAAAAGCTAGTGCTTTAATTTGAAATACCAAGCTTGATAGCCTTGGGCATGGTAAAAAACAAAGTAGTGGACCTTCACCTCTGAGAACCAATGGACTTGCTTTTCAGGGGGGGGGGGGGTATTGTATTCCAACTCAATCAAAGTACATTCCACCTCCAAAAAAAGAGCCAAACTGGGTTGTTAAACCAAACCCGTTGCCTTTAAGAAAAAGCCAAGTTACTTTTCAGGAACCTCCCAGGACTTCAAATAGACCCACACAGAAACCACCAGTGCAACAAAACAAAAATACCTAATGTTCCTGTGAATTTGTCTACAAGAACCAAACCTGCCAACTTTGAATCTCGCAAAACTATTGCCAAAGGAGCACACTCGGAACCATCACTATATTACCCCACTAAAAGTGTGAACGCGAGGAGAGCAGCATATCACAATAGGAAGTTGAACGTTGTTGACCATAATCAGTTTGTGATTCGTTCTTTGAAGTCTGTGAATACCAAAACCCCCAGGCCAAACATAGTGTGTTGAGTCTACTAAGCCAAGGTTTGGAAAGAAACCAGGGAATCATAATGTGAACACTACTAAGACAGCTTGGAGACAAACTAGAAAGGTTGATGGTGTGTTAAGCCAGTGGAAACCCACTGGCGATATTTTGGTTGTATTTTTTAATGTCCTGTTTACTAGGATAATGGAACCCCATTGTTTGAGCATTTAGAAACTTACCCCCGGCGTGTAAGTTCTAAGTTCCAAAGTTTCTATGATCTTCTAGGTTTACTGATTTGTTAACGCAAACTTAGTGATCGAAAGGCTGGTTCCAAGGGGTTATCTGGTATTTTTGAATGCTAAAGCATTGTATCATTGTGTATATTTAAAAAAAAAAATGGCTTGCAGTTATTTCAGACTGTAACCCGGTCTTAACCCAGAGACTTAATGTACGTTTCAGTGCATTATTTCTTCCACAGACAAGAAGTTGTCTAAGCCCCGAACCATTTTTCTCATAAACAATTTGTTTTATCAAACATGTTCGGGATGACCAAATCAGACTGTGACTATTGCTCTTTAAATAGAACACGGGTCATAGTTTGTGGGGGAGAATCAGTACTACTAACAGTTTTGCAGGTCAAATGGACACACTGTTGCTGATTCTATTGGAGAAAGATTGAAACAACCAACTGCTTACAACTTACGACAGATTGCAGTATCATTCCTGTCTGGGTATTCTAAAGGTCTTGTTTCAATTGCTCACTTGATATTTGTGCTATTTCACCTCACCTCATACTTTGAGGGGGAGATTGATACATTTTAAGTCCATTCTAGATCAAAACCATTCACAAGTTTCATACTTTTGATCGGGGGAGAAAATGTGACTTAAACATGTAAAACGGATAATTAATGATTCGATTGATTCTAAAATGCTAAAGTCCTATCCATGCATGTGCTAAACATCTTTCGATTATCGACGCACATGTGTAGGGGGAGCATAAGTGTTAATATGATCAAAAATGTCAAGGTACCAAAAGTTTGTGTTATACACACGTATCTTGATAAATGACAAAGAATCTTTTGTTTCATGTTCGTGAAAGTGATCTTATGGAATGCTGAGGAAAGAGATGTTGTACCACCAGGGTATTCGTATGAATGCTCATGCCTGGTCTTCGGACTGCGCCCACTAGTGAAGTGGATTTCCATAAATGTACTTGTACAAGTTTGGATTTCCCAAGGCACTTCATATCTTTCGGGATATATTTCAAAACATCATCAGAAGCATTCTGATTTAAACTTTCGTTTGTGCCCCAAACAAATTTTATAAGCACATCGAATGTTTTTCAAATCATTTTTGCCACAGGCCTTCTACGGTACTTAATTGTATTAAGAAGTAAAACGCTGAAAAAGGAATTGTACGGTATAGTCAGCAGATAGTAACTGTACTGACTCACTCTTTACCATTCTATTAGTAGAAATACTTATAGTGTGTTAGTCTTCGGACATCTGGTCTAGAGAACGGCGAACATTAGGGAATCTGATACTTAGGTATTAGAGGAACTAGCTTGTCACGTGCCGGAAAACCTGTCAAGAAGGTTCTTTTAATGAATCTATCTGATCACAGGTGCAGTATTCATACTGTAATCATTGATCCTCACGGAATCAGAGGTTAATGTAACCGACCAGATTGAGTATCGTCTATACTCGGTCCCTTCAAGTAAAGACAATGAAGTAAAACGCTGAAAAAGTAAAACGCTGAAAAAGGAATTATACGGTATAGTCAGCAGATAGTAACTGTACTGACTCACTCTTTACCATTCTATTAGTAGAAATACTATTAGTGTGTTAGTCTTCGGACATCTGGTCTAGAGAACGGCGAACATTAGGGAATCTGATACTTAGGTATTAGAGGACCTAGCTTGTCACGTGCCGGAAAACCTGTCAAGAAGGTTCTTTTAATGAATCTATCTGATCACAGTTGGGTGCAATAAATCATACTGTTAATCATTGATCCTCGACGAATCAGAGGTAATGTAACCGACCAAATTGATATCGTCTAATACTCGGTCCCTGTCAAAATATAAAACCTTTTGTGTGTTCACAATTATTTCTAGAACACATTAAGTGGATTTTACATAACAAAATGTTTTTTGTTTGTTGTCTAAATTGTTCTATCAAGCGAAGACGACATCAAAGTTTCTGATGGCAAGACATGTGCTCCATATCCAACCACCTATCTGAAGTATAATAAGAAATCTTACTTCAAAGCTTCCGCACAATCTCTGAAAATCAATGTCTTCTTCAAATGCTAAACGTTATGGAGATTAGAAGAAGATACATCATCAAAGCTTTCCAGATTCCAACAGATATGAGCATGTGAGACTAAAGATCAGCGTATGGCAAAGTCAAAGTGAAAGAAGATCACAAAGTAATTCAGAGAAGTAAAGCTTAAACAAGTCAAAGATCAAGATCAAGTCATCACATCAAGTTCTGAAGATCATGATCAAGGTGTTAAAGATTGAATTACCAAAGCACAACAAGTGAAGTACCCTATCAACAACGAGCTAAAGAGACAAGCACGAGTGAGCTAACTTCTCATGACCTCATCTAGGGGGAGATTGTTAGGTTCACATAAATGGACCCGAACAAAGAAGCTTCGGTCACTCGAAGATACAAGACAAAAGTCTAGCTCGTTTAGGCGTGTAATATTATGTAAATGGGCCATTAATGAAAAAGCCCGTCATAGCCCAAAAGCCAAGGCCCTAGAGAGGCTATATAAAGCCATTTTATTTTCATTTTTTTGTGTGAGACAAGAAAGCAACTTAGATATTTAGAGTCTCATCTTTGTGTGTTTTGTTGCCACACCATTGTTCTTTGTTTTTCTTTAATACAAATCAATTTAAAGTCTAATCTTGTGTGTTCTTGTGTTAATCGAATGATCTAGGGATCCTACATTCTTCGAAATCGGCTTTGAAAATTTACCCGTGTAAATATTTTTCGAAACATTCACTTTTGGAATTGATTTTGTGAAAACTTGAGAACAACCTTTTCTGTTTTATTGTATCAAACAATCTTTTGTAATGCATTTTTAAATCATCGTTCTCTTTTTTAAGTTTTTCATAATAAGTTTCATATTTCTCTTTCTACACATTATATGATGTTCTCAAATCATTGTTTTTCTTTCGCAACGAAGTGTAATTTTAAAATGCCATTTGCGATTTTAATAAAGCATTTTGTTTTTCAAGATTTGCAAAATACGTCTCAAATTTATTAGTTCTTCTAGAAAGCTCTATTTTAACATCATCAAAATATTAACTCGTTGTGCTAAAACATTTTCCAACTTTGAAATTTTAGTCTCAAACACCTTTTTCTTTTCATCAAAACATTTCACTTTATCCCCCATTTCCTATACAAGTTCCAAATACTTTGTCTCAAACATTGAACTTGGAATGGAAATCTTTGAAACGTTTGATTTATATTCTTTCTCGATCGTTTCAATCATTTTCTCAAGAGAAGTATCGTGTTTTAAAAACTTAAACTTTGTTTCAAGTCTTTGTTTTAAAACATCATCTGAAGCCAACAAATCATTATACTCTTTTTGCACCGAAGAAGACATTTTTTAGGAAATTCATTTTTAGCCAAAAACATTCGTTTACCTTTTTCAAAAATAACAATTTGTTGTTTCATCTCTTGATTTGAAATCTGAAGTTTCTCCAGAAGTTTCGAAACTTGAGATTTCATGTAACAACCACGTATTTTGAGGTCAATACCCAAAACCAAACTTGCGACATATGTGACTCTTTTAAATATTTGTTGAGTCATTTTTATATGGTCATGTTATTTTATGTGCTAAACGTTTATTTTACAAGGAACCCTAGTTTTACGAACGTACCTTCGACATAAGATCATAGTTAACGGTCTTAACGACCAACGATATGCTCAAGTAAAATTATAATAGTGTCAATAACTTTGAAAAAGTTAGTTTAACTAGCTTGTAAAACTACACTTAAAAGATTTATTTTAACCTATGTACACATTTTTACCTAGTGCACACTTAATGCTTACACTCTTTTACCAATTTGCCTACAACTATGTACAAATATACATACAAGAGTATTTTGTCAAAAAATATAACTAAGCTAACCCCCTTGGCTAACCGGCCATGCCACCTAAACAAACTAACCCATTGTTTTGCTTCTTACTTTATCACTTACACACATCACATCTAGTTACTTACACTCCTACTACACCACACTCACTCATTCATCTATGCAAAACACTCACTAATCTCTAACTTCTCTTTAGAAAATTTCTCTCATCTCTTCCTCTCTTCCTCTTGTTGGGACGGAAACACTACATAACCACCATCACCATTGATAAATTTTAAAGAAAGCTCAAGAAACTACTCAAAATGGCCATTTAGATACTTGTATACAAAGGGTTTAATCAAGAAAGATTTAGAAGGACACCATCAAGAATCTCATCTAGCTCAGCCCTTAACTTATTTTTCTCATATCATACAAGTTTAAGATAAAAACCTTGGTGCAAGACTACTTGTGTTCATCTTCCACCAAGATTCTTCAAAACTCAAGTTTTGTGCATTTTTCTTACACTTTTCATTATGAACAAGACTCTCTTGAACTCTAAAATGGTGTTTTAAATGGTATTCATACTTGATTGGGTCGTTTTTAGATTTGGAGTAAGAGATTTTGCATGCAAAAGGTGGTTAAAATCAGAAAAAGCTTGCTGATTGAAATGTATAGTCTTACTAAAATGGTCATAACTTGCCAAATTTAGAGAGTTATGACTGGATCTTTTTTAAAATGTACATAAAAGAGTTATCTGCAACTAATTAGTTTAGCTCAAAATCATAGGAAGGGTCTAGCATTTTCAAAATAGGCATGCAAGATCAGTGTGCAGAAAAGTAACTTTGTTGACATATATTATAACACCCCATGTTTTAGGACAATGTACGATGTTAATAAAGTCACCATTTATTTTTAGTATTGTACGCGTTTGTTTTTAATGGAAATCGTTACGTTAAATCGCGTAAGCTAAAAATGATCATTCAATGTAAACGGGCATTAAACAATTAAATGTTTACATCAAGCAAGTGTTATATGATTATTATGAGGATAATTAATAACTTTGTTCATCTTATTTTTATTGGCTACGTAAAATGCTTACGTTTCGCGATAAAACGCGTTTCGGCATTCCCGGAAGCACCAAAACCTAACTACGCTTAAACGAATACCCACGATTATACCCAATACCCAAAATAATCAATATAACATCACATGGGAGCCTATGTGGCCGAAATTTTCAAGATAGGACCAAGATATATCAACTTGCTAAAAATATCTAAGTTAAGAAAGATCATAGGGAACCAACTCTTACACCATGAACCACTTGGCTAATTAACCTTGTGCAAGGGTTAGAAAGTGACCATGGTTAGGTTAATAAGATATTTTCACTATAAATAGCAAGCATGCACTCTTCCTTTCATAAACACTTAACAAAAATCACAAAAACTCTTCTCTTGTCTCCTTAATAGCTCACGGCTCAAAACCCTCCCCAAACTAAATCCATTGCTTGATTTTTTATCATTATACAAGCATACTCACATCATATCTAAGGTATTTACAAGGATTAAATAAGAAAAGGGAAGATTATGGTTTCAAACCTAATCTAGGGTTTATAAGCTTGTAAGCTTTGGTTTTGAGTCTAAACACGGGTTTAGCATTCATTTCACATCTCATACATCATCCCTAAGGTCTTCCTAATTCCTTCATACTTTTATTTATTATGATTTTATGTGTTATATGTTAATTATGGCTAAATCACCACTAAGGACTTTTTAATATGTAAAATGAGTTTTCACTTATGTTTATGAATTTATGCACTTATTCTTATGTCATATGGTTATATATATCATGGAAAAATGAATGTAAAAGTATGTTAACATATGGTTTAAGTATAAACATGTTTAGGTTAAATTAGGGTTTTATAAGATTACTTAATCTTCACATGTGAAAGTAATGGAAAGTAAATTGTTAAACTTGTTACAATGAATTTATAAGGACTATGGATGATATTGGACATTATTATAAGTAGCACATGTGTTAAAAATAGTTATTAGGGTTTCTATATTAAACTACTAAACTAATTAATACATAAAACAAGGTTTTTATAAAGTTATACACATAAATACTTAGGGGCTGTTTTAAATCCGAATTCATACAGTAAGTTTGACATAAAATAATAATAATACGTCTCGTGACGATTCCAAAATGATAAGAAACTCGAAAAAAACCGATTTATAACGAAAAAGATACGTTAATTACGAGTTTACGACTATAAATACTGAAATTTACATATATGTTTTATGATTTTATAAAATACTACATGTCACAAGGATCGAGGGGTCATAAAGAACTCGAAAAACCGATTAATAACGAAGAAGATACGCCATTTACAAGTTTACGATAGTTAATACTTTTATAAAACAATTTTTATAAAAAGTACTATTCATTACAGAAACATATACTTTATAAACATCAATAATATGATAAAACTTTCAATTACGAGAACGTGCTCGAAAGAATCGCTAAAAACGGAGCTATAACGAATAAGATACGACAAAAACGGGTTTTACGTTAATTAAAAGTATAAAAATAATTTTATAGCTGTTGTGAACAGTAAAAACACTATTCATCACAGAATCTCAAAAACCTAAAAATGTGGTTTTATGATCACTCGTCTTAATACGAAAGCATGGGCGTAAGAAACGCGAGAAACGGGCTTAAAACGACAAAGTTATGTCATTTTTACTAACGGCGTAATTATAAACGTTTTTACTTTATAAATATTATTTTACTAAAACGATTAGTCGGTGATTATGCTATATAGAATATTGAGTGGTTATCAAAGTGCTATAATACTAGGGAGTTTCATAATGAGGCCTCTTCGGATGGCGTATCGACGAGTTGTTGGATTTACGATTTAAAGTGTCCTAACTCCTCGTACGTCATGTCATGACCTCTTAAATTATGATAGCCCGAACGATAGTACGATGATAACTATATAGGATTATATACAGTTGTTGTTAGACAACGTGCTTGAATACTGATTCGACCTATATTAACTAGGTTGCATTCGAGCGTTAGCGTGACGCGTTTTTACTTGGAATATTTTGTTATCAGTTTACTCACTCAAGGTGAGTTCATAGCCCCACTTTTTACAGTTTTACTGATTTACTATTATTTGGGGTGAAAACATGCTTTGTTTTATAAATTGGACGCAAGTGTTTAAAATATATTGATTATGTGTTTGCCTAAGTAGCGATAACCCTCCTGAGCCCATTATCATGAACTGTCAATTGCATAGATGTAGTTGTTAATTGCATTATGTGAGCGCGAATGTTATAAATAGATCTATTGGGATTAACCTCCCCGTTTGGGTGATTAGCTATCACCGGGAACGAACGTTGACCATGTCGGACTTGGATGTTGCGGGTTACAACATCTGTACGGGCAAAATAACTGCTAAAATAGCAAATATAGGTTGAGCTTCAGTGTCATGAGCTTAGTGCAACAGTAATCTGGTTTTGTGATTGTTGGCATATGTTGTAACATCACGGGAAAGTCTTGCGGTCCTGCATAATTTAAATACATAAACCTATGAATTCACCAACATTTTTGTTGACGTTTTAAGCAATGTTTTCAGGAGGTCAATAGGCACGAGGTGCCAAGGATGCATTGGATTACATTTTGGATTGCACACTTAAAGATTTATGTGCATCATATTTTGGGAAATGTATTGTTGTCTTTTGTAATATTAAACAAGGAACAAGTAAAGCTTTATGCTTTTGTATTATGTCTTATAATTAAATCCAATGTATCAATTTAAACGACTTTTTGTGTCGTTCTTATATATATCTTGTGCTGTTGATCTTGAAGTAACACGCCCCGGATCCTTATTCCGCTGCGACCCATTTTGGGGGTGTTACAGATTGGTATCAAGAGCCAAGGTTATAGAGAACCAGGTCAAAATGTTTTTGCTGGACTATAACCGTTTTCAAACATTGCATACATACAAAAGGGTTTTTACGGGGTATTCATATACAAATTGTTGCATTAGTCGGTTAGGCTATATACATGCATAGTTGATATACGTGTTTATGATATATTACGTATATAAGGATAATAGTCTTATATTAATATACTTATATAAGTCACTTTTGATTTTTTTCAGTTTCGAGCATGTCGGATTCGGAAGATTCTACAGTTACGTATACTGAGATATCCAGCCCATATGAGGACCTATCTGACATAGGATCACCAGGAGCCGAAGGACCTATTTTTCAGGATCCACCGTCTCCAGATTACGTGCCTGGCCCTGAGGAGCCAGAGCAGGCACCACCTTCACCTATCTATGTACCATTTGTTCCGGAGCCTGTTTACCCGGAGTTCTTACCAGAGGACGATGTCCTACCGGCTGAGGAGCAGCCATTGCCTGTTGCTGCCTCACCTACTACTGAGTCACCGGGATACATTCCTGAGTCCGATCCTGAGGAGGATCCGGAGGAGGATGACGAGGAGGATCCTGAGGAGGATCCAGCCGACTATCCTGCTGACAGAGGAGACGACAGGGATGATGAGGAGCCATCTGACGATGACGATGATGATGATGATGATGCAGAGGAGGAGGAGCACTTAGCTCCTGCCGACCCTGCAGCTGTTGCTTATTCAGCTGACCAGGACCCATACCTTGCTTATCGCGTCACGGCTAGGATGTCCATCCGACCCCAGGCGCCGGCACCGTTCCTCTCCGAGGAAGTTGCTGAGAGATTGTTAGCCTTACCTACTCCACCACCATCACCTCTCTCTCCATACTCATCACCACTTCCTCAGATACCCTCTCCGCCATTACCTATACCATCACCACCACCCAATAGCCCTACATATGTTGAGGGATCTCTGGGATCCCGAGCTGCTGGGATTAGACAGAGAGATGCACTACCATCTCCTGTTCATGAGACTGAGATGCCTGAGATTTGTTTACCGCTTCGTAAGAGGCCGTGTCGTACTACTCCTGGTCCTGGATACGAGGTCGGGGAGAGTTCGGCAGCTGGTCAGACCTAGCTAACCAGGACGCCCACCAGAGACAATACATATAAGATACTTCGACCGTCACTCCACCATATGTGATACACATTCGTACACAAGCCGTCAACGGTAATAAACCTTTCACACAGGCCACCACTCGTGCATGTGAAACGCGCCCGCCTCAATCTATTACAATATTCCTAGGAGGCCACGAAGAACTCTCGCGCGAAACATGTGTGCGCGCCCACGGGCGCTTTCACTATACTCTCCCCCCCCATCTCTCATGCGGGATAATCCGTCTCCCCGTATCTACGTTAGAGCGCGACACATCCAAAGAACACCATATATACTCCATCGAGCCCCCCGGCTAGATCCCTATATTCTCGTCACTCTATGGAGATATGACAGCGAAACGCGCCTCCACACTCCACACTGGCTCACGAACCCCCCCACGTCCACCCGCCGCCTGAGATTGCACCAAAACCTCTGTTTATAATGCCCTCCGTTGACCCCTTGCCCACGTCTACTCCCGGGCTCGCACACCTGCTCGCGCGACAACATATTCCGCTGCGTATCCCACGCCACACACACCGCACACTACCCAACTATAGTTCCCGAAAGCACCACCATGTCACCACGTCCGAGAGCAATCTCGCCGCCTACAATTGCTTATCATATTCAGAGAGTCTTCTCAGCCGCTGATAACCCCCCCACACGATGGTCCCACCCCTGTCAACACCATCACACACAAACTCCCAACTCCGTGGGCCGCTATCTGTAGGTGCGCTAAGACCCCTATCGCCCCCCTGTAGCGATTCGTATACATACCGCATAATTCTCAGCTGACGACTCTGGCTATCGTAAGAGCTAGAGAATACTACACCACGTGCATTGAGAAACGGAATGTAATCCCGAGATGCATCTGCACTCCTCGCCACAGACGGGCCCTTGTCAACACCCGTCACAGCACTTACACATCATACACACACACAACTCCGTCGCGCGCTGATACCTACACACCTTTATGCACAGAGTGAGTCAGCGCAAATTCGGCCACTGAGATGCCATAACAATCTCCGAAGCAGTACTCGAGCACAATGCCCTACTAGCCTTGAGCATGACAAACTTTGACTTTGAGACGCGGGGTGATCCACAGTAAAGTTCTAATCAATGAATAAATGAACTTCGTGATCCTATCTCCCACTACCAATTGACCACACCTACCCTCTGCTCTGAGAAAGTCTCTCACATCTCATAAAGAGGAAAACACATAGCAGGATAGCATCGAGATCCCATCTATAGTATCACTCCACACTCCACCCCCAGTCCGAGAATTTTCATGGCGCATCGGTGTCTCACGGCCCTACAGTCTTCTAACATCTAGATAGTAGCTTCGCGTGATCTTATCCTCCACGGAGACTATCACGCTCTCAACTTTCCAGCTTGGAGTACAGAGAGCACAGCGGTGCATATAACCTTGAATTCCCACACCATAAGAGTCTACTCTCCACTCACATCGGCACACCGCTGGAGTTCATCTCCACATACTATACTCCTCCCACGCTAGCATACTACACTAGCCTAGACTAGCGTGATATATAACTCTAATTCGAACTTAACTAGCTCACTCTCTTCGCGGCCACCCAGGGCCGCGAAGAAGACACCACCCCCAACCCACCCCACTCTCACACATAACGGCTGTGTCACCTATGTGTGTAGGTTGGTGTCTCAGCGATATCCAACAACGATAACAATATAAGGAACAACTCTGAACTATACGGCAGACGCCCGCGGTCATACAGTATGTATCGAGTGCCTCTTTATAACACTCTCATAAGCGCATTGTAGTCCGCTGCAGAGCGCAACCACCCCCCCAACCTCATGACTTATCTATTCGAGAAGAGTCCTTGTCCTTTACTCTCTAGATCTGCACATATCATAGACGAATGTCGACGGACCGGCTTGAGCTGATATACGCCTTCTCGATTCCTCTGCTTGTCGCTCCTCCCTGTGTTATGCGTGATTTTGAATGTTAGGATTGCTACCACTCTACTTACGTCTGATAGAAGTCCGACACCCCGTGACTCTCGGATTGCTGCTCGCCGATGTCCCGGTCCACCTACACTCGAGATCTTCCCCGTTCACTTTGCCTCCCCTGCCCTAACACGATCAGTTTGGAGCCCCCTAATCCCACGATATCACCCACCCCCCCCCCAACCCCACACCACTAGAAGACTCTATAGTATCGACACCTAACATCTTCTATCCTCTTCTTAGCCCAACTTACTTGCTAATGATAACGCGATGAAGCATCTTCTGTGCATACATAGACTGATATCACCCACACTCACTCGCTCGGCAGATATGCTCTCATTATCCTGCATCCTAGTTTCTACCGTCTAATAGAACTGTTATGGGGGCTTGTATCTCGCAGTATTCGAATCTAGACGAAACATCTCGCTCGGATACATCGGCTCTTAGTCTTTAGTAGAGCGGCTAAGATGTGATTCTCATCATTCACACGACTGCAGAGTGATCAGTGATAATACAATTTGCCGTTGTTCCTCACACGCCTTACCACGTCAGCGCACTACCACATACTCATCAATATTTCTGTTTATAAATAATATAATATAACAAGCAGTATAAATATAGATGTGTGTCGTCACATAACATCATCATAATCCTCTGTGTAGTCGCGCTCTTGAGTACCATATACCAAGTCTTGATCCAGTGTCCTTCCTCACCTCTACGAGTAGAGAATAAGAAGTTCAACTTCTCATCTTACCCACCCACCACCGATCCATACGAGACCACTCTCGGTGAATCCTCATATCAGCTTGTTCCTATACACCGAGTTCTCTCGCCCTACCAGCGTTCAAGCACACTCATTCGACAGCCCTAGCTCACGAAATTCTTCGACTAGAGTTGATAAGGAGTCTGAGACTGCCCTTCACAAAGGATTACTTTGGCAACTTCTTAAAGACGCACTTGTGAGTTCATTTGCGGGCTCTTCCTTCTTTTCCCACTGCATCTTGAGCTGTCCTCATACACCCCATCCCACAACACCCCACCCCCACCACACTCACCCATACCACCACCATGCGCACCTGATAAAAATATCTAGTGTCTCGCTGTGCGTTGGCAGATTCTAAATTATACTCTCAATACTCTAATCTCTTTCATGCTTCTCGCTCACTATGCCCAAATAAGTTTTCTCTCGCGCCACACGTGCTCTCGCGTTCTCTTAACTCGCGAATAACTTCGATGATTTTTCAAAAAAAAAGGTCTTTCTTATATCGTTAAAAAAATATATATACATGAAAAAATAAATAAAGAATAATTATAAACTGTGGGCTGATAAAAGTTTGTTGTATCTTGCCGGCTCACAACCGATGTTACAGCCTTCTAAAGAAAGCCCATAGTAAGAATAAAAATTCGAGACTGATAAAAGTTTGTTGCATCTTGCCGGCTCACAACCGATGTTGCAGCCTTCTAAAAGGTCAAGGGTTAAAATTACATAAATGTATATTTAATATTAAGTTTGAATATTAAATAGGATCTTTTTTGTAATTTAAAATATGCTTTTGAACTTTGACCTATTTCATTTTAAGTTTTTAATTAAGCTATGTATTTAGGGAAACTTGAGAGTTTTTGAACTAAAGGTTACAGTCTTGAGTCCCGATACTAGTCTCTGTGGGGTGTCAAAAGCCTGGTCACTTAGCCGCAAGGTTGGGATGTGCCGAGACAAAAGTCGCTACATGGGATGATCTCGCCTTCAAACTCATTTTTCTCGGGTGGAATGTGAAGCCTAGTATTTTGTAAAACGTTGATCCAAGGTTGAAATTCAAAATAGCACATTCGCCTAAAATATAATAATTGTCGGGAGTGAAAAGTGCACAAGTTGCAAATATGAGTAGTGTTAGCTTCTTAAACTGATATTTAACTGTGATTTCGTTTTAAGCTTGCTTTGGATAAGTGAAAAGCCGGGGACGATGAATTTATTCTTTTTGGGGCATTCTTGGATCGAAATGCATCTTGTTCTATGATCCCTAACGGTTATGGAAATAACAAAATTCAGAATATTCCAGGTAATTACTTAAAAAAATGGAAAAAGTTTTGAAAATGGGAAAATGGGGTGTTTTAAAACTTGTGATTTCTTAAACTTCCCCCACAAAAGTCTTTGATACTTTTCAAAGATTTAGTTTGGGGAAGTTTTTGAGGTATTTGGTTTTAGAGCATATAATATTGCGTAAGGACACGCAATCACTTAGTTTGGGGAATTTTGATATGTGAGAAATCACATATCCTTATTATATCCAAAATAGCCTTTAAATGATCAAAATGTGCAAAAAATATACTTGTATTTATGTATTTTGTTGTTTATAAATGTGTAGGTACGGATAGTGCAAAAATCACAAGAAAACGGTGAAAACCGGACAAACACGAACACGGGAACGGATAGAGTGCACAAGAGCCGGAAGTTTCTAGCAAAAGGTCATCAAAATTCAACCCTTGGTCAACCCATAAAAGACAAAATCCTTAAAATACCATAAAAACCCTTAATGTTAAATCATAATTCGCAAAAAGTCCCAAAATTAAAGGGTTAATTCAAATTGATGATGTGGCATCAAGATTCGAGTACTAAGCTATGAGTTGGCAAAAGGATACGTCATCAAGCTCTCTTATTGGTCAAGCCGGGACAAGGGTATGACATGTGGAGTCAAGGAAACACATAAGGAATGGAAATTTTAGACTAAATCTTTTGCTAAAGAAGCACAAGTACTTTGACACACGGATTGCCACGCTGGCAATCCGTGTGCTCACTTATTTGATCCAAGGTGAAAGATTGGTATCCAATGATTAGAGATGAATGAATGATCGGGGGGGGGGGGGATTAAAAGGGGAGCGTGTCCTAACCAACTCAAGTCCGGGAAACTTCTTCTTTGGCTATAAATAAGCAAGCTTCCTAAACACGAGCAACGGAAAGCTAGTGAGATGATTTTATATTTAGTTAATAATTGTAGCTTATGTTTATTTTTTCTTTATAACTATTTTTAGCTTATTGTTTCTAAATGTAATTTCCTTTTTCAATATTTGTCATCAGATCTTTTTTTAATAGATAGTCAAGTTTTGTTATTATGCACTTTACTTTTCTCAAGCTTTTCTTTTATACAAAATTTTGTTTTAAATAAGCTGTTATCTGTTTCATCTAGCTTGTTATAGCTCATCTCAAGGTCACTCTAAGTCTATATGATTAGTATTAGAGCTTCATACTTAATACCTTGGCTATGGATGGATTGGTTGCTTTGGATTGATAAGCTTACCACCTGGGAAGAGCTTATTAGACTTTACTAGCTATACCTAGTGATTTGAATAGAGCTTGTTGTTAGCTCATTTGAGTCTTAATCTTAGCCTTGTTTTAAGAGCAAAGGCTATTGTTAAGTCCTTTTTTCTTTATAATTGTTTAGCTTTAATTGTGGATTATTAGCTTTAACTGCTTATATTTGCTTATTGCTGTTTTAATTAGCTTTATCTCTACTTAAATTTGTTGTTTAATGCTTAATATGTTTATTAGTTAGCCTAGATTTTAGTTTGCTTGTTATGTTATAAAAACTGTCAAAAATACAAAAAAATAGCATAGATTAGTAGCTTATTAGTTCTGCTTATTCAGAGGCTTAGATTTGTTAATTAGGACTATTTTTAGCTTGTTATTATCTGGCATAACCTGTTTGTGCATTAAAACTCATCTTCATAAGCTAAAAAATGGATTTAGACTTTTTTTAAGGGGGTGTTGGCACAATGGCAGTACTATACTCATGTTTGTACTTGGACTAAGGCCATTTGGTCCTTAGGATTGGTTTAAATTAACTTTTGCAGGTTTATAAGATTGAATTTAAGGAAATTTATAGGTTTAAATTAGCTTTCATATATGTGATTTAGCTATAGGTTTTTTTTTGTTAGTTTAGCTCAGTTCTATTAGATCATAAGCTTATAGTTTGTTTTTCTTTTGAATAATTGCTCAATTGTAATTTGTTGGTGATTTAAAAGTTGTAGAAACTAGATCTTTAGTCTGTATGTGTTAGTTTTGAGCTTTGATCACTTTAAGTGTCAACTGCATCAGCAGTCTTAAAAAGCCAATTAGCCAATTTCTAGCTTAAAAATCCGTAGGTAAAATTAGTTTTTAGCTTTTCATACTTAGTATACTAGTAGGTTTAAGGTCGATGTCAATCCCTCTCAACTTATTTTGTACTTAAAAGTTTATTTTCTTATCTGTCTTTAAGCTCAAAAGTTGCTAGTTGTCTTTTCAAAAGTTTACTTAGCATATACTAAGTACAATAAGCTGTTTTCAAGCCACTTTTTCATTGAGTAATTGATTTTCAAAATGATTTTTAAAAGCTGTTCCATGTAGCTTTTAGGACTGGCTTTAAGTAGGAATAAAGCTTATCTTCTTAAGGTTTCATCTTTGAGCTTATTTTTAAGCTCAAAAAGTGCAACCCTTGCTGTTTGTATGCAGTTTTTAGCTTAAGTGCTAATTGGTTTATTTGTGCTTATCTGCTTATTTTCCTAGCTTATTTAGGTCTAATATAGCTTATTAGGTTAGTGTAAGTCTATTTTAGCTTATTTCCTTAGGTTTATAACTTGTTTTTAGCTTATTTGCATATTAGCTTAAAAATTCTAAATGTTTTAGCTTTTTAAGTATCCTGCCTTATTTAGCTTAATATAGTTGCTTATTTTTGATCATATTTGCTTATTAGGGATAGTTAGGTATCTGTTATAGCTTCTTTGTCATTTAGGATTGCTTATTTGTGCTCAAAGATCAAAACAGTTTGCCATTTAAGCTTGTTAGTTAAGTAAAGTAAACTGTCAACCTTTTTAGCTTATTCTAGAGTTTTTTTTGTGGTTTATAAAAATAGTTGTTTTGAAAAAGTTATTTATTTTTAAGTATTTTCAAAAGTTGTAAAAAAAATGGCAAAAATAAAAACACTTGGGATAGTGGAAAACCCCGGGTGAGCAAGACTCGAACCTGGGACCTCTACCACCATCAACCAAATGTTTTAATCCAACACACTCAACCATAATGCTACATTAACTCATCCGGTAGAGTTTTTCTTTAGTAAATACTTATACACATTTTGAGCTCTTTTGCATAATAAGCTGTTTTGGCTTATTTTACAGCTTATTCGATAAGCTGTTTTCACGAGCTTATTTTTCTTAGATTCTACACTATTCAAGCTACTTTTCATAATTTTTTCAGAATTTTTATAAAACGTTTAGCATTTTTTATATTTAATTTTCTTTAAAATTGTTTTTAATTCATAAAAAATTATAAAAAAGTCAAAAAATATAATTCTTTTTTAGAAAATTTTCTTTTAATATTTAGAACCTAGGAAAAATAGGTTTGCTATCGTAGGGTTAAAATTGCAAAATTTTGATTTTTAAAGAACGGGATTGATTCCCGTTCATATTTTTAGCTTAAAACTCCTTCGTTTTTGGTCTAGTTTTCTTTGTTTTAGCTTTTTAGTCAATTAAGTCTTACAAAAACCAAAAAGATCATTTTAGGCTTAATTTTGATAATTTAGGGTTTTTAGGTCCCCGTTTAGGATTCCCGTTTTGCGTTTTTAGTTAAAATTTGTCTTCCCTTAAGTATTTTTAAGTTTTTGCCTTAATTTTCTCGTAGTTTTAGAAAACCAATATCAATCTTGTCCCGTTCAAGCTTCGATTCTCAAAACTACTCTTAACTTTCAATTGCATTCCTCGTTGGGGATAACGACCCGGGAATCATACTCCCGGATTACTATAATTGAGATTTTTTGATTCCTACCCTCTTATCTTTATATATTATATATTATAAATATATCTTATATTTATATTTATATATTATATATTTTTAAAGGTGTAGAATCAGAATGGATCACCCGACCTATAGAAAGCCCATAGGCATCCAAGCCTTATGGTCTAGGTATAAATACCCCTTCTCCACAATGGAGAATGGTTGGTTGTCATTTGTTACTCTTTTGTTACATATAGCGATCCAAAAACTCTCTTATTTCTCTCTCTTTTCTTCTCATTTATTCCTTCTCTTTTCTTTTCTTATCATTGACGTGTGTATGTGTTAAGATGGTGAAGTGATATCTTGGTTCCTACATTGTCCAAACCCTTTTCCGTTTATTCCATGATTTAATTTGAAGCATCATTTTAAAATAATTATTAGCACATTTCTCCCCCTCAAATACTGACCCGTTTCTATTTAAAGAGTTGTAGTCAGTGTTTGAGTGATAGAAAATTCTTTTCAAGTCGTTTTCTGATGAGAAGTTGAGAGTACTAATTTGTTTTGAAAGACAACACCAACAAAAATAAGATTTCTCTTATTTTGAAAAATAAATGCACTGACATGTACACTTATTTTATGAAAGCTCGGGTTGTGTAGCAAATTATACATAAGCCTTTACATGATCATGAAGTAGATCATGCCTGAGAAACTGAATTCTCGTTAAGAGGTCAATATATCTTTTTGGCGATATACTTGCCTTTAAGATTAAAAACCGGGTTGATGTCTAAAATAATTGCAAGCCAATGACATGTTTTGAAAACAGTTTGAACTTCTGCTCGAACTTTATTTATAACTCCGTGTCATTATTAAATGACATTTCTAAAGCCGTAAATATTATCGATTCCAGAAGACATGTCATGAAAAACATATTTTTTGATTTTTTGATTTTTTTTAATTTTCTATTTTCTTTTTCTTGATTATATATTTTTCTATTTTCTTTTTCATAAAAAAATATATTCTAAGAAATGGAAAATCTTTTTGAGTTTTTATATTTTTTTATATATCTACATAGGATACACGAAGAGGTACCACCATCACTCTTCATTTTCTTCTGCCAGACTCTTAAGTGTTTATGGAGACATGCTCTTCATCCCAAGCTTGTTGATTAGGAATTTAAATCTTTCCCTTGGTAATGATTTTGTGAAGATGTCTGCCAACTGATACTTAGTCTTGACGAAGTAAAGCTCAACCACACCATTTTTGACTTGTTCTTTGATAAAGTGATAGCGAACATCAATATGCTTCAATCTTGAGTGTTGGACGTTGTTACAGCAAAGAGCAATAGCACTCTTGTTATCACAGTACAGAGGGATTTTGTTGAATTCAAATCCATAATCTGTCAGTTGTGATCTCATCTATAGGATTTGGGCATAACATCCAGATAAGGAAATGTATTATGCCTTTGTACTAGAGATAGTAGTGCTTTTCTGCTTCTTTAAGGACCAACTGACAAGTTTGTCTCCTAAGAACTAGGCACTGCCAGAAGTACTTCTTGTGTCTTGACACCCGGCATGATCCGCATCTGCATAAGCTGTTAGTGCAATACTGGTATCTTTCGAGTACTAAAGGCCCATATTCATGGTGCCTCTTAGGTATCAAAAGATCTGTTTTACAGCATGTAAGTGCTTTTTGGTAGGCTTTGCCTGATACCGAGCACACATGCATACTGCAAATACAACTTGATTTAAGATACATGAGGGATCCGATCATGCCATGATAATGGGTAGCATCAACGGGTGTCCCCTGTATATCTTAGTCTAGTTTGGTCCGGTCTACCATGGGAGTGTCAACTAGGTCACTAGAGTCCATACGATATTTCTTAAGGATTTCTAAAGCATATTTTATCTGGTTTATAAAGATGCCTCTAGGACTTTGAGAGATTTGAAGCCCAACATAAATTTATACCATGAGTATATCTTTGCCTTCCTTCCTTGTGAATAATGTGGGGTCGACAACACCTTTGGAGAACTTTTGAGACAATAGAAAGCTTGACAACATATCATACCACGCCGTGGAGCCTGCTTTAAGCCATAAAGGGCTTTCTTCAGCTTGTACACGTGGGTAGGATTGTCTTGATCTACAAATCCCTTCGGTTGACTAACATAGACTTCTTTACGTAGCTCTCTGTTTAATAAAGTTATCTTGACATCCATCTGGTAGATAGTCATGTTCTCGTTGGCGGCGTTTGCAACGAAGATTCTGATTGTTTCTATGCGTGCAACAGGTGCAAAAGACTCTTCAACATCAATTCCTTCTTCTTGACGATACCCCTTAGTTACGAGCCTTTCCTTTTTTTCAGTACCCTTCCAAATTCGTCTTGCTTAACTTTGAAGATCCACTTCTGTTTAATTATCATGGCAAGTCTGGACAGGGTATGAGTTCCTAAACATCTAGTCATTCAAACTCATAAATTTCTTCTTGCATCGCATCAATCCATGAAGATTCTAACATTTTTTCTTTAAAGTTCTTCAGTTCGATGGAGGTGAGGAAAGCATTAAAGAAACACCACATGGCATCGGTTTGTAGCTATTTTCGTGTTGAGATAGGTCGAGAAGGATTGCCGATCACATTTTCTAAAGGATGAATCTTCGTCTATTTCCTGATGTGTTCAAACGGTGGGTTGGCTAGTTTCACAGTTGATGATGATTCTTGAGAACTTGGTTCTAAAGTAAGAATATTGAGAAAGGGGTCATCAACAAGATGTGCTGGTTGTAATTGTTCTTCAACACCTTCATAAATAACTAGAGACTGTATTTCTTGTATTGTTGATGAAGTACTCGCAGAGTGTGCAGCTTGATCAATGGAAGTTAACGAAGGTGAACCGGCTAGATCAGCATGTCTTGGAGCAGTAGCTGCAGGAATTGGAGAAACAACACTTGGTGGAGGATTAAAGGACTCATCGAACATTGGTTGGAACAACAAATCCTAATCATTCTTAGTTGGTAGAACATAAGGTGTTGTAGAAGAAGGATTCTGCATGAGTCCTGAACTTATTGTTCCAAGAGTCATAAGTTGAAGCTCGGATCCTAAACCGAATTGTTCAGAAGCCATTGTTGTCAACTCATCAAATTCAACATGGATAGTTTCTATGATTAAACGGGTCCGCCTATTATAGATTCGGTAAGCCTTCTTTGCAGGTGCGTAGCCAACAAAAATTCCAATTTTAGCTTTGGGTTACACCTTACCCTGATCCTCACCATCATTGGTTGGATAGAATAACACACCAAAGACGTAAAAAATATGTTAAGTTGGGTTTTCTATCATATATGAGTTCATATGGTATTTTGTTGTGACCTTTTCGAATAAAAGAACGATTTTGGGTATAACAAGCTGTCGCAACTGCCTTTGCCCATAGAAATAATGGAGCCTTAGAAAATATCAACATCGTACGAGCAGCTTCCACTAAAGTGTAGTTCCGTCTTTTGACAACGTTGTTCTGTTATGGAGTGCACGCAACTGAATTTTGGTGTGAGATGCCGACATCGTCATAATAGGCTTGCAGTGTCTGATTCACAAACTTTGTTCCATTATCAGTTCGGATGTTACAGACTATTGCATTTAGACGAACTTGAATTTTCTTCAGAACTTTAATCATGATCTCTGGAGTTTCATCTTTTGATCGTAAAAACTTTACCCAAGTAAACCATGAGTAGTCATCAACAATAACCAGGATGTACTTCTTCCCATTAATACTTTCAATTCTTATTGGACTGCACAGATCCATGTGCAGCAGATACAACTTCTCTTGGATGGAGTCATCAGACTTGGGTTTCTGGGTGTGTTTCTTGCTTTTACCTATAGAACAGGCAAAACACAAGTGATCTTTTTGATACTTTAATTTGGGAAGCCCTCTAACAAGACCTTGTTTGGCTAGATCATTAATAGCACCAAAGTTTAAATGTGACAATCTTTGATGCCATAGCCAAGACTTAGTTTTAGAGGCTTTATACAAGAGACAAATTAGAGAGGATTGCATCATTTCTTCCAGAGACATTGTGTACAAATTTAAGCCCCTAGATCCCTTGAGTAAATCTACACCTTCCAAGTCACGAACTTAACAGGTGTGTTTGCGAAATGCTATTTTGAGATCAGAGTCACAAAATTGACCCACTAAGAATAAATTATGTCCTAACCCCTCCACATAATAAACCCGAGAAATTGTAACATTTCTAATCTGATAATCCCTATAACCTTTGATCGCTACTACATGACCATTTCCAAATCTAATAGTACCCATGAATTTGCTATCAAAGTTGATGAGCTGAGAATGTTGCCCCGTCATGTACTTGGAGCAACCCGAGTCCAGGTACCATAGGACGATTTAAACGACCTGAAATGGACACAGGAAGAAGATGGAGTAGTGGAAACATTAGATCCCTATTTTTTGTTGAGTTCCGAGTTGTTAGAAATCTTAGATTCTACATTCTTAGATTTGCTACTCGAACCTATATTGGTTATATCTTTAAGTTTCCCTGAAGTGTTACTACAGGGTGGAGTTTTCTTATTTGGTGTTGTGGAGAGTGGTTTCTTAGGAGGCACTACTGTAGTGGAGGTGATCCTAGTTAAAGGGCATGTATTTCCATCTATAGTGAAGGTCTGACCTGTAGGTTTCTAACTATATCCAGCATTAGTGAAAACTTTACCTGTAGGTTTCCAAACTTTCTTCTTTTTGCTCTTTACAGATTTAGATTTAATACGCACATTGACATCATTAACATAATCAAGAACACACAAATCATGAATTGCATCAAACATACATTCATTACATGTAGCACAAATAAGCTCAGAATTCACATTTAACATAGAATGCTTAACATTTGCATTACAAGCAGGTTCAGAAATATGATTCTTTTTATTTAAACTAGGTTTAACGCTCCTAAGGTGATCTTCTACTTTATTCTTCTTATTGATATTGGTTGGTCGCGAGATCCTATTTTTTTGTATTGCCTGGAGGCTTTGATCCGCTAGCACTAGTAGAACTGATTACTCCTGTAAAATACAACAAAGGTTTGTTAAAATCCTTAGTTTCTTTTTTTTGTTTATTGGTGTAACTGCAATCAGTTTCTCACTTGGTTTGATTGAACTTGGACATGTAGCACTAACATAAACAAGCAATTCCTGAATTCGTGTAAAAAACATACAGGCAGAGTCTAAGTCACTATCTAAAGGATTTAGTTCCCTAGCTTGTTTAACTATTTCACGAAGTGTATCAGCATTTTCCTGTGTGTGTTTGAGATAGTCTACATGTGCTTCCCAATTTCTTTGCAGTTTAGGAGAGAGAGGTCCTAAGTCTAACTTATACATTCCCGGGGAAATTACTTTGGATATATTGTCAGATTTATTACCTTCAGACACACTTTTACCCTTTAAAGTAGCAATGTGGTCCTTTAATTTGCTAATTGAGTTGTCTTTTGCTTTTAACTGAGCTTTCAATTTATTTTTTTCAAAAAATGCAGGAAACTCAGGAACATTCGGTTTGTTTCGAGGTTGATTATTCTGAAAAATTTCTTTATATTGTTGCACTTTGATTTCAGGAGAAATACATCTATTTTCCATTCTGGCACATCATTTTGAAAGTTCATCATAAACAGCCTGTTCAACCATGTCATTCTTTTTTAAAAGCTCGGCTTTAAGTTCAACACACTTAGAATATTCATCAAGAAATATCTTTTCCATACTTTAATAATCAATAATTTTAGCTAAATAATTCACAGCAGTATGCACAAGATCTTGAGATATAAGAAGCTCCAATAAACGATCATTCTCTAGCAATAATTCTTTTTCTTTTATCTCAAAGTTTTTCCTTTCTAAAGAACATTTGGAAGCCTTGGTTTCCATTTATGTAAAAACTTCTTTCATATCAGTAATTTCTTTATGAAGACCTTTATCAAACATGTGAAAATCAAAAGGTTTAACATCTTTATCAAAAGCTTTCTGAATGTGTTCAAATCCCCAAGAACCCTCATTCTGACCAGTTACCTTGGTACGGACAGTTACTACATTTTCAAAATCATTCACATGATTTCTCATTTTATTAAAACTATATTTAACCAAGCTAATTGTAGGAAGTTCATGAGGAATTTCCTTTAAAATGGGTTCAGGTTGAACCGGTGGTGTTTCAAAAACGGGTTTTGAAATAGGTAACCAAAATGCCTATTCCGTAGAAAGTTACTTTTGAGGCACAAAATGCTTAACAAAATGCTCAGATAAATTATTCAATGCAACATAGTCAATGGGTACAATATTAACTTTCTTTTCTTGCACAATTAGATCATTTTGTTTAGAATGCATCTTTATTCTACTCTCTTCAACTAATTCTAATGTTTCCTCGGTATCAATGACAGACAATGCATCATGTTGCTTAACAATTGTATTACCACAATACAATGCAAGAACTTTTCTTTAAGATTGAGTCAGATATAAAGGATTTTTATAACCAAATGTTGTTTTGTGACTTTCATCGTAAAAAACTTGAGGTTTTGTTAACACATGCATTGTTTACGCTGATTGACCCATTTTATAAATCACGTTGTCTAAAGCTTTGTTTTTCTTTTCTAAATCAATGATTTCGTCTAGATATTTATCTTCTTTTGCATTAGATTCCATTTTCAAAACATCAACTGTTGTTGACAAAGTCTTATGACTTTCAACGGTTGCATTAAGTTGTTGGTTTAAAGAATGAATCTGATTTTCAAAATCCGCAACCTTTGCATTTTTGTCAACAATAACCTTTCGCAATTGACGATCAATATACTTTTTCTATCATTTAAATCAAATTGTTGTCTTTCTTCAAAAAGTTTGATTTGTTCTTTATATCTTTCAAGCTCAGCGGCTAATGACTCATGTATGATTTTGTTTTCATTATCCACCTTATTACATTTAGCAACTTGATTAGTCATCTCTTCAATCACAGACATTATCATTGCATCTTGATGTGCAGAAGAGGAAGTATCTTGAACAACCGTATTTTTAGTTTCTTTTAGATATTATTCATATGAAATCATGTTACTGTCACTTGTTATGTCAATATCTGTATCATTATCAAAAACTGGTTATTCAGAATACTACATCTCTTGCACATTTTGATCAATCACATGATTATCAAGATAATTGTCATGATTGGTACCTCTAAAGAAATTCTGAGTCATATAAGGAATGCTTAGCCATAAGAACAGCACTTGCAGATGGAGCCTCATCACAGTCAGAGTCCAAAGCATCCAGGTCATCAGTTTGAAAAGCTGTTGTAGTGGGATTCCTGAGACTATTGGCCTATAGTAACTGTATCCCCATTATCTGTTAAGAATGTCATATGTTCCTCATCTAAGTCCATTCCAAATTCTAGAGCCTCAGCAAGCATCGCCTTTTCTTTAAACCATGTTGAATTCCTAAGCCTTTTAGGTTTGGTACATTGTCTTGCCATGTGACCTTCCTCTTGACAGTTGTAGCACCGAATAACCTTTTCTTGACCTTCTGTGTTAGTTCCCCCAGTTATGTTAACCCCTGTAGCATTACTCCTAGCACCACTCCCTGCATACCCCTGATTTTGTCTTCCCTAAACTGTTTGCACGGTAACTCTTCCATCTTGGATAGTTTCTTGATTCCTTGGGTTAGACGAGGTTCTAAGCTGGTTGTTGGTTGGTGGGTATCGAGAAATAAATGTGATGCTAATGAAAGACATTGCCTTGTTGAGACTGGCAGTTGGATCATCGAAGGTAGAAATGATGGGACAACAAGTCTGAAATCCATTAGAGGAAATGATGCTTGTGATGGTTGATGAACATCATGTGCTTGGTAGGATTGATGATGAACCACTAAAGAATGATTAGCCACCAGTACCCGGGAAGAACGTTGTTGAACCATGGTTACATCATATAGTTGTGTGATGCAAGAGGTGAGACTTGTTGCTGAGATGCAAAAGGTGAAAGTTGTTGATGATACTGAGTCTAATTGGAGTAAGATAGAGAGGAGTTGTATGTGTTAGCCACCAATGCCAGAGGATTCGGGAATCGTTCCTTCATCATAGGCACTTTATCTGCATGAGCTTCATGTTGTCTCAGATAAGCGTACAATTGGTCAAAATTTATGTTATTTAAGTCCTTGGCTAGCTTCACATCCGTAACAAATTTGCTCCAATCAGGCTAAAGATGATTGATAAACTTTGTATTTACTTGAATTGTTCTCATTATCATTCCTATGTTGTGCATATTATTTATCAGTTGTGTAAACCTCAAGTAATACGAATGAATTGTCTCTTCAGGCACTAAGGTAAACATGTCAAACTCATCATACAGCTTCGATTCTCTCTCATGCAACGAGATTTCAAAGCCTTCAATGAGTAACTTAACTCTATCCCAAATGTTTTTGGCCTCTTCGTGATGATTCACCAAATTGTAGATATCTTGTGTTAAGCCTTGTAGAACAATGTTTGTTGCTTTGATGTCACAAGATTCACGAAGTTTTTTAGCATATGTGAGTTCATCATAAGTTCTATATCTAACGGTTGCATGTGTAGTTTGAGTTCCAGGTACTGTTATAGTTCCATATTTGAAAGGTCCATTGAGAACTAAGTTAACAAGTAGCTTTCTGTTTTCCTTTCCTTTGATGTAGAGTAGCATACGGCTTGCCCAAGAATTGTACCGAGTCTTGTCAAGCATAGGGGGACGATTGTCAGCCCCTGCTACGATCACATTCTCTGTGAATGAAAACTCATCTTGAAATGATTGTTGTGTAAAAAGATATAAGTTGATCATTCAGTTATAAGTGGTTGTTGTTGTGTTGTTGTAAAGGTGATTAAGATTGGTTCTTGTTTTAGGCTAAGTCCTAGAAGTACTAGTATTTCACGGGATTTTACAAATCTTGAAGAAAACCAAGAAAATATGTGTAGATTTCACGGGATTTTACAAATTCAAGATAAAACCGCAAAATATGTAGCCTGCATAAATCGCCTGAATTAATACTAGTGTATAAATCGCCTGAATTAATACCAGTGTATAAATTGCCTGAATTAAATCCATGTGTATAAATCGCTTGATTAAACTTGAGTGTAAATCGGCTGATTAAACTGAATATAAATCGCCTGATTCTACACAAGTATAAATCGCTTGATTGCACACAAGTATAAATCGCCTGATGTAACTTGTGTATAAATCGCTTGATAAAAGCTATGTACAAATCGCCTAATGCACAAATCGCCTGATTCAAACATATGTAAAAATCGCTTGATTACACCTGGTATAAATCGCCTAATTCAAAAAATTGCATAAATCGTCTCCTTCAAAAAGTACGAAAACCAACTTTTAAAACACCTAAAAACACACTTTCTAACGTTTTTTGTTGATTATTTTTGCAAAACTAAGTATCCTTAGACTAGATCTAACATGAAAACAAAAATTTTAAGGTTTTTAACACCAAAAACTTATGTTATTAAAAATTTTGTATGTAACGCCTAAAGAACACTTAAAAATTCGAAATTTTCAAGATAAAAATGAACACAAAACACACTAGATCACCCCATGGGCTCTGATACCAATTGTAGGATATCAATTCACACAACCTAAGCAAGATGTAAAGAAGAAATCAAGAGAGAGAAAGAGAGTGGTTGGAACACTTAGAGAGAGAAAGAAATATGTAGTATGTGTATTACCAAATAAACTAACACCTTCTCTAAGGCATGAAGAGGGTATATATATGCGTTACAAGGCCGGCCAACCCATAGGCTTTCCATGGGCTTGGCCCGGTTAGCTTACTATTTTACTTAACAAACGACTACGAGCTACTAACTATATTATTGAAGTGGCCGAGTCTTTTCTCGATTCCTAACACAGTCTGCAATTCCTTTCCCTCCAAATGTTATAAACACAGGCAGCAATGCCTAGTTTACCCAAAATACTACTAATGCTACTGTTGCACATATCATTAATCATGACTTGGATAATATTCTACCAATCATTACGAGCCATAGCCAAATTTAAGATACCTTTCATACCTCCCCAAACTTTATGAGAAGATAGGCATAGGAAGAATAGATGAAAAACTAAGTCACTACATACTTCACAAAAAGGGCATAACAGTGTTCCATTAGTAGGCCATTTTGCCATCATGTCTTGAGTTTAGAGTCTGTTATGTAGAACCAACCACATAACAAATGAGTGTCTTGGAATACATTGAGAGAACCAAATCGTCTTGTGCCATTCAACTTCTGGGTAGTCAATCCTCGCACATTTCCAAACAGTCTTAAAAGAGAATTGGGAGCATTTTAATTTTTTGTCAATCCAAACAGTTTTATCAGGGGTACTTTAAAGATTAGGAACTTTAAAGCTTTTAAGAACATGGAATTTGTCCCACCAGTCACTAGGCTAAATCAATTCACCATCTCTAATCATGTCAGCAACTTTGGCATTGTTGCAGAACCTAACATCATATATGTCCCTTCTAGAGATGTTTTTTGATAAAGATTCATTGCCATTCCAAGAGTCATACCACATAGAAGTAGTCATCCCATCACCAATAGCAACTTTAACATAAGGCTTCATCTTATCCTTGAGATTCAACATGATTTTCCAGCTCTAACTATCACTTTTACCAATATTGACTTCCTACCCATAAGGTGTTTTTTTAGCAATAATATTCCATACATGTTTCACAAGGAGGACTTCATTCCAATCATTAAGAGGCTTGAATCCTATTCCTCCCTAAGCTTTTGGCCTACAAACAATCTTCCACACAAGCTTAGATTTTCAATTGCTACTTTTACTTTGATTCCATAGAAAACCTTTAAGAACTTTATCTATATCATTCACAACAGCTTTTAGGAGCAAATCACTAAGGCCCAATAGATTTGTATGGTAGTAATACAGATTGTAACACCCCCAAATTGGGTCGCAACGGAATAAGGGTCCGGGGCATGTTACTTCATAGATCAATAACACAAGATGTATATAGAACGACCAAAAAGTCATTTAAAACTGATACATTGGATTTAAAAAAGTATTTGTTACATAAGCCGAAGCTTCCCTTGTCCACTTGTTCAAAATACAAAGATTTCTAGCCCATAACAGTTATACAAAATGTAATGCGACAAAATCTTTAATGCATGATATCCAAATCAAAACCACCAATGTATCCCTTGCACCTCGTGCTTACTGATCCCCTGAAAAACATTGCTTTAAAACGTCAACAATAATGTTGGTGAATTCATAGGTTTGATAAATCATATATTGTAGGACCACAAGATTTCCCAAGTGTATGATAATGCAACAGATGCAGACATCATATAAATGTAATTACATTGCCCTAAGCTCATGACATTGAAGCTCGACATAAATGAATACCATATAAATGGCCTACATTGCCCGTGATGATGTTCTAACCCGCAACATCCTACGTTCGACATGGTATACGTTCGTTTGCCCAGTGATAGCTAATCACCCGAACGGGGATGTCAATCCCAATAGATCTATTCATAACATTCGCGCTCACAATCCAGTAATTGACAGTTCATGATAATGGGCTCAGAATGGGTTATCGCTACTTAGGCAACACGTAATCATAATATAAAACTTAACCACTTGTGTCCAATTATAAAACATTGCATGTTTCTCACCCCAAAAACTTTGTAAAACAAAAGCATGTAAAACGTGGGGCTATGAACTCACCTTGAGTTACTGATAATCCAAATATCACAGATAACGCGTCACGTAAATGATCGAATGCAACCTAAATGAACATAGGTCGTATAAGCACTAATCGCTTTGATTAACTAACATCATATACAAGTCTATGTTAGTTACATTTACTATTGTTGGGATATCATAATTCAAGAGGTGTGTAGTGACGTATGAGGAGCTAGGACACTTTAAATCGTAAATCCAACAACTCGTCGATACGCCACCCCGAAGAGGCCTCATTATGAAACTCCCTAGTAATATAGTACTTTGATAACCACATATAATTCTATATAGCTTCATCATCATCTATTTGTAATTTAGAAATCGTTGTTATAGAGTGAAAACGCTTATAATTACAGTTTTAGTAAAACTGGCATAACTTTCGCGTTTAAGCCCGATTTTGACGTTTCTTATGCCCACGCTTTCGTATTAGGACAAGTTATCATAATTTAACATTTTCATAATTTGGACCTCCTGGTGAATAGTAACTTTTACTGTTCACACCAGACCCTAAATATATTTATATAGTTTTTGTTATAGTAAAACTCGTATACGTCGTATTTTCTTCGTTATAGCTCCATTTTTAGCGATTATTTCGAGCACGTTCTCGTAATTGAAAGTTCTATATATTTATGGGGTTTAAAAAAATAAAAGTTTCTGTCATGAATAGTAACTTTTATAAAAATTGTTTTATAAAAGTATTAATTATCGTAAACTCGCGAAATTCATAACTCATTCGTTATTAATTAAAAGTATTATTTATCGTATAACTTGTTTTTACCGTAACTTTTTCGTTATTTATCCGTTTTTCAAGTTTCTTAGCTTTTTGGAATCGTCATGAGACGTACTATTTTATAAAAATATAAAATGGACAGGTTGTATGTCGAATTAAAACAGAAAGTTAGGATGTCTTTCTTGATTCCATATGTAAACTTTGTTTCTATAACTTTCAACTTTGTATTTTACCATAAGTCTTTTATACTATATATATATTATATGTCTTACATACAATAAAATCCATTAGTCCATCTCTTGTCCAAATATCCAAGTTAACAAGTCCATAATGATACTTTTAATCACAACTTTCTTAAGTAATCCTTAAAACCCTAATTTGTACATATACATGTTTACACTTAACCAACATGTTACAACACTTATAACCCCATTATATCATGATATTACCAACCTAATATCATATGAAAAAGTGTACAAAAGCATAATCACAAGTAAAAATCCCTTTTACATGTTCAAAAGTCTTAAATGGTGATTTTTCTATATAGAACATCATATACATATAAAATCATGAAAATGAAAAGATAAAGGTTTTAGGTAACCTTAGTGATGAATGATGATGATGAGAAATATGTGCTAAACCCTTGTTTAGACTTTAAACCCAAGCTTGCACAATATGAAACCCTAATTTTCCAAATAAACCCTAATCTTGATTTATTGCTTCAACACTTGCAAATGGTTAACCAAGGCTTGCAAATACCTTAGTATATCTTAGGAAGGATGTGTGATGGCTTGTATAGGTTGTAGAAAATTTTGTATGGATTGTGTATAAGGGTGAGTTTGAGCCGTGGGCTTCAAAGAGAGAAAAGAGAGTGTTTTTGTTTGATTTTTGGTTAAGTCTTGTGTTGTATGAGTTCTCTTACTAGAAGTGCATGTATATAAGATATAGATGGTCAAAAAGATTGCAATAGTGGTCAAGAACAAGATGAGGGTCTTAGGGAAGTTGGTCTTGGTCAAAGAAACAAGGTATGTATAAGTTTAATGGAGTAGATGTTGTACAAAGACCTAGTTGCAAGATTTTTTTCATTTTTCTTGTATATATCTCTTTAAATCCGGCCATATAGAGACATATATGATATATTTTTGTAAAATTTGAGTATTGGGTATAAATGTGGGTATTTGTTGAAGCGTAGAAAAGTTTTGGTGGTTCCGGGAATGCCTAAACGCAATTTATCGCGAAACGTAATCAATTTACGCAACCAATAAAAATACAATGAACAAAGACCATAATTATTCTCAAAATAATTATTTAATACTTGATTGATGTAAACATTTAATCGTTTTATGCCCGTTTACATTGAACGCTAATTTTTGACGTACGCGATTAAACCTAACGTTTACGATTTAAAGCAAACACGTACAATACAAAAGATACATTGGGGATTTATTGACGATGTCAATGACCCTAAAACATGGGGTGTTATACAGATGCAATTAACTGTACTCTACTTTCATGAGAAAAGTTTTTGTTTTTCCAGTCCTCAACCTTAATTTTCACTTTTTCAATAAGGATTTTGCATTTTGCAATTCCCAGACATTTAGCAAGAAGAGGAACACAAGGTATTCATTGGGAGCTTGCCAGTTTTAAATAGAACAACACTGAGAATATCATATCTTGCGTGCTCACTGATGCTACCAAAGAAAACAGTACTCTTACCCATAATAGGATACAAGCCAGAGTATTTGTTAAATTCTTTCATTGTTTCCTTAACAATTTTAACACACTTAACACCACCATGGCAAAACACCATAAGATCATCTGCAAAGCACATATGGGTGATTTTTAGCTCTTTACATCCAGATGGATTTCTAAAACCACTTCCTTCTTGCATGTTCTTGACCATTAGAAAGTTAAAAACCTCCATGACTAGAGTAAAAAGGTAAGGGGAAATAAGATCACCCTGCCTCAAACCCTTAGGTCCTTTAAAGTATTAATAAGAGCTACCATTCACACATATGGAGAAGGATGATGTAATAATACAGGTTGATTGGTGATATTTACACCATATATATATAATATATAATAAAATATAAAATATATATATAAGTCTAAAAATCAACAAGATCAATGATACCGAGAAGTAGTATAGAATGTTCCCGGGTCGTTTATCCCCAACGAGGCTGGAATGGAAAATCGATACAGTCGAAGATTTGAGTTTGAAGGAAGGAATTGATTTGAGAGGTTGAAAAAGTCAAATTAGATGATAACGAACAAAAACGTTTAAGAAAATCCTAAAAATTACTAAATTAAGCTGAAAAACGGAAGCACGAATCCCGAACAAAGGGGGAAAAACCTAAAATCTTTAAAAATAACCCTACGAAGAATTTTTCACTTCTAAACTACTCCGTTTGGTTATATCTTTGTTGTTCAAGATTACTGTTTCATTGATTTTACTTCTAGAGTATTAAGGTGTAGATTCCGCATACACTTTAATATACATACAAAGTTTCTACAATAAGTTATTTTGGATTTATCCAAGGTAATTTAACCTTAGACAACCTAAGGAATCGATCTAGGTTTGGGATCAACAATAGAGAAGGAGTAGATGTTAAGTTGTATGGAGTAAGGACCAAGTAAACTTGAAGTGGGGTTTAAGGTTTAGCTAGGGCGACTAAGGAAGGCTATGGAGGTGTAGCTTAGTAAGGTGGAAGAATATGGTGAAGTTAGGGTGGTGACAAGGGTAGTATATAACTTGGTGGCCAAGTTGGATGATGGTGGTGCTAGGGTGATTTTTAGGTGACATGTGGGTGAAGGTGGTGGTGAGGTCATAGAGCAACTTGAGGTGCTTGAGGTTCTTGAGGTACTTGGTAGCTTAGTTTTTAAGTTAGAACTAGTTTAGGGGTGGTGAGTTAATGGCTGTTTTTGGACAGCCAACATTGTTCCCTGTAAAATGGTTGTCATTTACAAACCGTAATTCTGATTAATCTCAAACCAGTGAGCATGGTTAGTTATTTGAGTCTTCTACAACTTTTAATTTTACATATTTTGGGGTCACTAAACAAAAATTTAGAGATAACAGTCATTTACTACAGGTGTGCAGGATTTGCGCAAAGCTTAAAAAAACTAAGTCTTTTTGGACATTTGGTCGAAATAAGCTAAGACTTGGACAATATAAGCTAAAGGGAGTCTAAACAAACTTTAAATAAGCTGAAAAGGTTACAAGTTAAACTAAATAAGCTGTAACAGCTTATTTTTGACAGAAATACTAAAATTAAGCTAAATGGCTAAAAAAACTTAAAGTAGTTGAACAAATAAGCTAGGAAAAGGAAAAACAAGCAAAAGGGGGCTAAACTAATCTAAATAAGCTATTTGGACACAAGTGAGCTTATGAAATAAGCTCACTAAGCCAGAAGATAAAAATAAGCAATCCTTATACCTAACTTAAGCTAAAAACAGTCAAAGGGCATGTTTGGGCTTAAAAATAAGCCATCAAATAAGCTCTTCAAGGTCTGAAACTTTGAGGGCTTATTTAAGAGCTTATAGACTTTTAAAATAAGCCAAAAACTTGGGCTTAAGTGTGCTTAAAGGCTGAGAAAAATAAGCCTAAAGTTCCCCCCTTTGCACCAGGGGAGATTTAAGCTAGCCTTGAGGGGCTTATTTGACAGCTTAAAATAAGCTGTCAAATAAGCTCAAATTGAAAAGAAAACTGAAAACAGATAAAGTGCCCTAGCTTATGGACTTGTGCCCAAATTTTTGGCTTTTAAAAATCCTTTTTTTCTTGCTGAATTTTGTGGGGGAAAAAGGCTTGTGGGTTTTTTTAAAACTGCCAACTCAAGGCTTGGGTGGTTTTGACTTACCAAGTCAAAAGACCAAAGGGTGTTTGTCACAGCTTTTCAACACACACAAAACACACTTTTTTTTTATATTCAAACTCAAACCACAAGTGCTTAACTAAATAAGCACTTGTGGTGTTTTCTAAAAGTCACAGTGAACAAAATGGTTTATAAAAACTTTGAAAAACAATTTTCAAACTAAAAGGACCTATAAAACAGCTTAAATGAAGCTTAAATCTTAAGCGTAATCTAACCTAAGACCTTATCCCATGCCAAAGCCATTTGACCCGTTTTAAGGATTATGCCAAAACCCCTTTTACCTAAACTGTCAAAACCTATATTGGCATTAATCTACTTAAAAACTAATTCAGTAAAGCTGTCAAAGCTAAGTGGACTTAAAATCTATTTTGAAGCTAAAACTTTTAAAACCTTTTATCCACTTCTACTTAAAATGACCTAATTAAACTATTTAAGCTATAAATTGCCTAGCTTATTAGTGAATATAAGCTACTTCTTCAGCTAGGCTTATACTACTTAATGACAGAATATGAAATCTAGTTGAGTAATTTGACTAAGACAACTTAAGACAATTACAACTATAAGCTATCTAAGCTAAATGCAACAGGTTAAGCACAAGAATAAAAGAGAATAAGCAATATGTAATAAGCTAGGAATGCTAAATTGAAATTTAGAAAAGTAAAACCTGAATTTTTGTTGTCTCAGTCACTAAGCCACTCTTGTAGAGTGAGTGGCTTAAAAAACTTGAAACCTAATGGCACCTTGCCTCTATTCCCTGAGCTAAAAGCTCAATAAGCTAATATTAGCTTATTTCTTCATAAGCTTCCAAAATCAAACTCAATTGAACATTTATGAACTAAATTCAACTGAAAACAGTATTTAAGAGCTTTTAACAAGTTTTAAACTGAATTTGAGCTTATTAACAAGAATAAGCTCAAATGAGCTTATTGAGAGCTTATTGAGTAAAAATAGCTTAAATTTTCATTAAAACTGAGAATTACAAGTGCATAAAAGAAATTAACTTAAAAACACTTTAAACTACTTTAAAAACTACACTGAAAACTACTTAAAAACTAACTGTTGGCCACAATGGCTTTACAAAGCTATATATAGGAAAAATTCGACTAGAGTCTTCTTTCTTCTCTCTTGCTGTTGTGCTTGTTTGTAGACACACAAAAGGGTTGTGTTTGTTGTGTGAGTGCAATACCAAGCAAATCGTAGCCCTTGATAGTCCTTGGTTTCCAAGTCGAGTGATATAAGCCATAGATTGGGTTTTGTGTGGGTTTGGATTGCCAACATGGCACATTTGTAGCTGGGAAAGGTAGTGGAGGAGGGGGAAAATGATTATCCATGGGGGAATTGGGTTGCAGGGTAAAGAGGGGGTGACAAACCCGTGATTGTGTTTGGGGGGGAAAAAGAAGCGGGAAAAGATGTTATGAAAAAGAGAGTGACAGGCGTGGGTTTGGGAATTTGGCAAAGTTGGTCCCTCATGGTTATTTGTTTCATTGCACCCATCGTCCTTGTGGTTATATAACTTTGGGGACTTGGCAAAACAAGTCCCCAAGAGTTATAAGACAAGTTGCACCACAAGTCCTTGGTGTATACAAGTATTAGGACTTGACAGCTTAAGTCCTTGTAGTATAACTTTGGCAAATAGGCAGTTTGGCCCTTCTCTTCTTTTCTCCTCTTTTCTTCTTTAAATATAGGTTTAGGGATTTGGCAATTTCAACCCTTAAACTTATATTTCTTGATTTGATGACTTTTGGATTTGTCGGGGTTGACTTGGGTTGACTTTGACTGTTTGATTTTCTAGTTAAGTGTTTATATGTATGAGTTCTCTTACTAGATACTTGCATGTATATAAGATATAGATGACCAAAAAGGTGCAATAGTTAGTCAAGGAACATAGTATGGTCTTTAGGGATGGTCTTTAGTCAAAGTAAGCTAGGTATGGTGTGTCATTAAAGAAGTAAGGTGTTCATTTGACCAAGTTGTAAGTGTTCTTTAATTTTTCATGTATATCTTTGTATATAATGCAAGAATTTCGGCATAAGTGAGATATATATGATATATTTGAGTAAAGTTTATGTATTGGGTATAAAAGTGGGTATTTGTTGAAGCGTAGAAAAGTTTTTGTGGTTCCGGGAGTGCCTAAACGCAATTTATCGCGAAACGTATACACTTTACGTATCCGATAAAAATAAAATGAACAAAGTTAATAATTATCCTCAAAATAATTATATAACCCTTGCTTGATGTAAACATTTAATTGTTTGGTGCCCGTTTACATTGAACGCTAATTTTTGGCGTACGCGATTTAACTTAACGTTTACAATTTAAAGCAAACACGTACAATACTAAAAATAAATAGTACATTTATTGACGTCGTCAAAGACTTGAAAACACAGGGTGTTATAGACTTCCCCCGTTAAACGAGCCTTGTCCTCAAGGCTCACGATGCAGCACTTGACGACGGTGTGGTCTTGGTGAAGAGGTGTGGATATTTCTTCTTGAATTGATCTTCACGCTCCCACGTGAACTCAGGACCTCTCTTGGAGTTCCATCGAACTTTGACTAATGGAATCCGACTTCGCTTCAACCGTTTAACTTCACGGCCCACTATTTCTACCGGTTCTCCTCTAACAAAGGAAGCTTGTCATCCAGATGAAGTCCATCCAACGGAACGGCTAATGGTTCGTCGGCATGGCACTTTTTCAGATTAGATACATGAAACGTATTATGAACTCTGCTCAACTCTTCTGGAAGTTCAAGCTTGTAAGCCACTTCTCCAACTCTTTCAATCACCTTAAAAGGTCCAACATACCTAGGGTTCAACTTCCCCCGTTTGCCAAAACGTACGACCCCTTTCCAAGGCGAGACCTTAAGCATGACTTTATCTCCGAAACCCCCCCCCCAAACCCCCCCACCACACCCCCCCCCACCCCCCCCCCCCCCCCCCCACCCCCCAACCCCCGCCCATGGAATTCCATTGGTTTACGGCTTCAAGTCAGCGTAACTCTTCTGTCGATTCACGAGCGGTTGCTCCTTTGAATGATTTGAAATGATTTTCTCAGTGGTCTCTTGAATTAGTTCTGGACCGAGTATTTGAGCTTCTCCAACTTCAGTCCAACAAACAGGTGAACGACACTTTCGACCATAAAGTGCTTCGAATGGTGCGGCCTTGATGCTGGCGTGATAGCTATTGTTGTATGAGAACTCGACTAATGGCAAATGGTTAACCCAACCCTTTCCAAAGTCGATTGCACAAGCACGCAGCATATCCTCGAGAGTTTGAATGGTCCTCTCGCTTTGCCCGTCTGTTTGTGGATGGTACGCAGTACTCATATCCAAATTAGTACCCAAAGCATTCTGAAGTGACCTCCAGAAATTGGATGCGAATCTCGGGTCACGATCGCAAATGATTGAGACGGGTATCCCATGCCTCGTGACCACCTCCTTTAGGTACAATCTGCAGTTATCATATGGAGTCGGGTCTCTCTCTTGTGTGAAGATGCGGACTTTTGTGAGTCGGACAACGATCACCCAAATTGTATCATAGCCTTGAGAGTCTTAGGAAGCTTGTGACAAAATCCATAGTGATGTTATCCCACTTCCATTGGGTATCTTAGGTTGTACCAACAATCCTGATGGCCTTTGATGTTCGGCCTTGACCTATAGCACAGGTCAATCATTGTTAAAATAATTACAATGTCGGCTTTCAATGTTGGGCCACCAATATAACTTTTCATGTCTTTGTATCTTTTGTCGGAACCCGGATGAATAGAGTATTTTGATTTGTTGGACTGTGCATGATTATAAGTCGCAAATTCGCCATACAAGGTACCCAACTCCTGCCATTGAGGCACAAGGGGTTCCATCCGCACGTGTTTCCATCTTTTGTTCCTAATAGCTTCTGGAAAATTTAGCATTTTCAACCAACTTCCCCAACGTCTTAGACTGCTCTTAATGTTCTCGGGTTTTCGTGCGTTCGGTTGAGCCATTTAAGATCTGTTTGGGAAGGTCCAAACTAATAGTCATAACCAAGGCTCGAACTCTTAGCGGTGGTTCTCGTTCTTTCCTGCTTAAAGCATCAGCAACGACATTTGCTTTCCCCGGGTGATAACGAATATCGCAATCGTAATCACTTAGCAATTCTAAACTCGGGCGTTGCCTATGTTCAACTCTTTTTGATCTAAAATGTGTTGCAAACTTTTGTGATCGGTGAACACCGTACACTTAGTTCCATATAAATAATGTCTCCAGATCTTGAGAGCGAACACCACTGCACCAAGTTCTAAATCATGAGTCGTGTAGTTTTTCTCATGAATCTTCAACTGTCGTGATGCATAAGAAATCACTTTTTCTCTCTGCATCAACACAGCGCCCAAACCTTTCTTCGAAGCGTCGCAGTATGCGATGAAATCTTCGCTTCCTTCAGGTAATGCAAGGATTGGTGCACTGCACAACTTTTGCTTTAACAGTTGAAAAGCTGCTTCTTGTTTATCGCCCCATTCAAACTTAACCTTCTTTTGGGTGAGCTTGGTCATAGGTTTGGCGATTTTTGAAAACCTGCAATAAATCTTCGATATTAGTATACAGCAAGACCTAAAAATATGAGAATCTCCGTTGGTGACTATAGGAGATGTCCAATCTTTATGGATTCACATCTTGCTGGATTCTCCAATGTATTCCTCACTATTGTTCACATGTCCTAAGAACGTGTACTTAGGAATCCAAAATTCACATTTGGAAAACTTGGCATACAATTCTTCCTTCTTAAGCAATTCAAGATCTGCTTAAGGTGTTCTTCGTGTTCTTTCTTATTCTTCGAATATATCAGAATGTCGTCAATAAAGACAATCACAAATTTATCCAGATATGGTTTGCAAACCCGATTCATAAGGTCCATGAATACGGCAGGTGCGTTTGTCAAACCCAAACAGCTTAACTTGAAATTCGTTAAACAAAATGGGCCATAACGTGTTCTGAAGGCCGTCTTCGAAAATGATATTCTTCCCGAACCCTCAATTGGTGATAACCTGATCTTAAGTCAATCTTCGAGTAGATACTCGACCCTTGAAGCTGATCAAATAGGTCATCAATTCTTGGAGCGGGTTAACGTTCTTCACTGTTAATTTATTCAGTTCCCGGTAATCAATGCACATCCGGAATGACCGTCCTTTCTTCTTGACAAACAGACGGAGCTCACCCAGGGCGAGGAACTGGGCCTTTATAAAGCCTTTGTCGGATAGCTCCTTCAGTTGCTCAGATAATTCCTTTAACTCAGAAGGCGCCAATCGATAAGGTGCCCGTGCTACAGGTGCAGCGCCAGGTACCAAATCAATTTGAAACTCCACTTGTCGAGTCGGAGGAAGACCCGGCAAGTCTTCAGGAAATACTCAGGGAAAGTCTTGAACTATGGGTACGTCCTCAAGTCCGCTTTCTTCTCCGACTTTGTCTTCAGTCTCTCTTGTAGTGACATGTGCCAGAAAGATAGGAAACCCTTTTTCCATGTACTTCTGCGTTTTAGTGCAAGAAATGATGTTTAATCGTGTCACATTTCCCTGGGTACTTCCATCACCGTGTATGATTAGGGTTTTATTTTTCCAGGGGATGCGAACAATCTTCTCGGCACATGCAATGACCGCTTGGTGCTTCGCCAACCAATCCATACCGATTATAGCATCAAAACTTCACAGTTCTAAGGCAATTAAGTTTATGTTGAATTGGTGGTTTAGGAAGTTTAATGTGCAACCCTTAAGTATAGTGTTTAACCCGATTATCCTCCCGTCAGCTAGTTCGACATCATAATAGTGATCTAGGGTAGATGGTGTGATGTCAATTTGGGAGCTAAATGCAGTAGACACAAAACTTCGATCGGCACCCGTATCAAACAAGATATAAGCATAACGGTTGTTTAGAAGGAACGTACCCGCAACGACGTTGTCTGGGTTTGCCCCCGCATTTCCAACCACATACACCTTCGCTGGAGCCCTGTCATTCCCAGCTTGATTACCACGGTTGCCTTTGTTGTTCTTCAGTCTTGGACATTCCTTTTTGAAGTGTCCCTGAGCTCCACACTCAAAACAAGTAGGTTTCTGACCCGATCCGGTGCCCTTCTGGTTGTTATTGTTGTTGACATTTCCCGTACCCCTACAGTCACGGGAGATGTGACCGTACTTGTTGCATTTATAGCACTTTGGAGCACACGGACCGTCATGGTGGTAATTGCATTTTGAGCATAGGGGTCTAGATCCCCCATATGGTTTCTTATCACCTGACCCAGCAGTGTATGCCCTACCGGTGTTCTGCCTCTTGTTTGGCTGTTGTTGTTGATTCTGATTGCTTCGGGAAGTGTTTTCAGACTTCCTCTTATTTTCAGCTTGTCTCTCTGCAATAGTACTGACTCTCTTGTCCATCAATTCTGTGGCCATTTCAATAGCCTCTTGCATTGTCTTTGGCTTTGAAGCCACGATGTTTCCATGGATCATGTCGGGCAATCCCCCGACATACCTTTCAATTTTATCCGCCTCCTCAGGGAACATTCTAACACACAGTAGTGCTAAGCTCTTGAAAACGTTGGATGTTACTTGACCTCATCTAGTTACCTATTACCTTCAAGTTCCATACAGCCTCACGCTTTTAATTTGTTTCGTGGAACATATTGTCAGGTCATCTTCTTTTTTTCTTCAGATCCACCCAAAGTCATTGAATAAGCAACATCATGAGTAACAGTCATAACATGGGTATTCCACCATGTTAGAGCACCTGCTAACAGAGTACAGGTAGCAAATTTGATCTGGTTTTCCGCCGAGCAGTTGCTTATTCGAAAGACAGTCTCCATTCTTTCAAACCATTGGGTTAACTCAACCACTCCCTCGGTGCCCTTAAAATACAGAGGTTTGCACTTCATGAAATCCTGGTAAGTGCACTCTCTAGCAACGCGTTCAGATCCCCTGACTCCCGTTCCCGAAGAATGGCTATCAGTGCCATTCCTGGTTGCGTCACGTGCGGCCAAAGCGGCACTGACACCTTCGTTAATCATAGCTTGGGTGGTTTTTATTTCTTTTTTTTTTTTTGTTTCTTATTTTCTTTTGGCATAGTGACTTAGTGGTTGTGTTGGGTCTGTGTTGTTGTTGTGGCCGGCGTTGACCTTGTAGCTCGCTTTGGTGCCATTTTCTTTAATCACAAGAAAATACAATATCCGTTAGATTTCATAAAATCATAACCATGACATGACATATCCATGATAAATAAAGTGAGATCACATCACACAGTGAAATGTACAATTGAATTGTAATTAACAACGGGATAACCAAATCGACATTCATTCATCACAAATTCGATTATAGACATGACATAATACTACCATTTCATATATAATTGGAAAACCTACATGATGTTTCGAGGGTTATTTAACCCCCCCCCCCCCCCCCCCCCCCTCCCCCCCCCCCCCCCCCCCCGTACAAAATGATCATTAAGTTTAGGTTACAAAATTAACATAACAAAACCCTATAGCCTTACTAGCCGGGATTTAAACCCGTAATACTGTAGTAGGGCTATATACAAAATGACTAGCCATAACACAGTCTAATCTAAGAACTGATGCCAGTGTCCTCTGGTAGCTCTGGCTGTGCAGGACCCCCAGCGGGTCCCTGCTGTCCCTGCAATACAGTAACCTGCCCCTGCAATACAGTAACCTGCCCCTGCAATGTCATCACCTGTCCCTGTAAAGCTGTCACCTGCCCCTGCAGTGTGGTGACTAGTCCCTGGAGTGGAATCGTCTCTCTCTGTAGTGTCTGTACAGCAGTCAAGGTCTGAAATAATTGTGGCTGTCGATGTGCGATCAGCTAGTCTCCTTAACTCTCTTATCTCTTCCCGCCTCCTGCGGTCTGTCTCCAACAAATCTGACATCGCTCTCTGCCTCCTTCGGTCCGCTGATTGTAACTCTGCGATCTCTGCCATCTGCGCATGCACTGTGGTGCGTAGAGATATAACCCCTCCATGAGCAAGATCGCTCGCATCCATCGCTCGTCCCCACGCCTCTCTCGACATCCCAGCCTCGGTCTCCATGAGCTGACGTGTATGTGCATGAGTACGCCTATCTCGAAACAACATATTGACCCGACCGGCCAATAACTGTCTCTGTCCCTGCTCATAAGTCAACTCGTGTAGATCTCATCTGTATCTGCCTAACATAGGATTCAAAAACTCTACTCATGTGTGCACCCAACTCTGTATCGGTACTAAATGGAGCTCCCTGTAAGGTCTCAACAATCTCATCCCATGCATCCGTGATCCCATATCCAACATATCTCTCTGGGTCACGCCTAATCTCCCTGTCCATAGTGGCAACAAAGCCATAATCTGCCCTAAGACCTCCAGCTGGTCTAGCAGCAGCAGCGGCTAAAAAATATTAAACTATTTCAAAAAATTCTGAAAAATTTACTAAAAATACTTTACACTATGATTATTCTACGAAAAATAAGAAACACGAAATTTGCTTAAAAAATAAGCCCCGAATAAGCTTATACAGCTTATTAGCCTAATAGCCAAAAACACCCTTATAAATTAAAGGATAAGGATCATCTCATGTTCATTTGAACATGAGAGGTAATGTTATGCTTTATGTGATTATACATTTGATTATTTAAATCAAATGTACAACCATATGAAGCATAACATTACCTCTCATTTTCAAATGAACATGAGAGGATCTTTTTCCTAGAAATAACTATATTTGTACGGGTACTGTGCCCAACTATGACCGGCTAATAGTTTTTGTTGCGCCCTTATAGCACATCGAAACTCCACCTAAATCGGCTTCATGAGTCTTGCTCACCCGGCTAATTGTCTTCCCCCTTTTTTTTTTTTTGAAAACTCAAAGAAGCAAAGTTGTTAAGCTCGTGGGGCTTAACAACTTTGTCTTCTACAACTTTTGCTGAAAAGCTGTCAATAAGCTTAAAAATAAGCTTAAAGTTGACAGTTTGGCTTAAATGGCTTAAAAGCAAAAAAAGCTAAGTCTTTTTGGACTTAGGGTCGAAATAAGCTAGGACTTGGATTGGATAAGCTAAAAGTGAGTTAAACCTAACTGAGATAAGCTACAAAAGTGCTTAAAGCTTAAAGTAAATAAGGTGAGAAGAGCTTATGATGGCAGAATGCTTAAAAGGCAAAAGTGCAATAAGCTACTTAGACAAATAAGCTAGGAAAAAGGCTAAACAATCTTAACAACTAACTAACTAATCTAAATAAGCTCATAAGAGCTAAAAGGAGCTAATGAATAAGCTAAAACAAGCATGAAGAAAAATAAGCAGTCCCATTACTTAAGCCATATGTGAAAACAGCAAAAGAAGTTTGTGCTTAAAAATAAGCTCTCAATGGCTTCCTAGGTCTGAAAATCAAGTGGCTTATCAAGAGCTTCTAGGCTCTGAAAAAAAGCCAATATTGGCGCTTAATGAACTTAATACCAAGAAAAAGTGGTTAAAAATCTCCCTTTGCAACAGGGGAGATTTATGCTTAAAAACTATGGGTTATTTGACAGCTTGTTAAAAGTGTCAATAAGCTCAAATTGAAAAATCTAATAAAAACGATTAAGTCCCTAGCTTATGGACTTGTGCACAAAATTTTAACTTTAAAAGCATTTAGGATTTGCTTAATTTGACAGTGAAGAAGGGTTCTTGCTTTTTTAAAACTGTCACAAAAGGACTTTGGTGAATTTGACTTACCAAAGGTCAAAAGACAAGGAGTTGTTACAGCCTTTTTAGACACACTAAAACACTCTTTTTTGAACACTTAACCCAAACTAAAGTTGCTTAACTAAATAAGCACTTGTGTAGTTCTTACAAGTAACAGTTTCAAAATTGGTTTTAGAAAAACCTTGGAAAACAATTTTTAAACGAGGAACTCTTTTAAAACACAGCTTAATACAAGCTTAAACCTTAGTTAATCAAGCTAAGTTACCTCAACCCATGCCAAGGCTTGTTTTGACCCATTTTAAGGCTTATGCCAAACACCCCTTTATTGAAAGCTGTGTTTTTGTCAAAGCTAAGTGGACTTAAAATCTATTTTCAAGCTAAAACTTTTAAAACCTTTTATCCATCCTTCTACTTAAAAATGGACCTATTAAACTATTTAAGCTAATTCATGCCTAGCTGTATTAGTGAATATAAGCTACTTCTTCAGCTAGGCTTATACTACTTAATGACAGAATATGAAATCTAGTTGAGTAATTTGACTAAGACAACTTAAGACAATTACAACTATAAGCTATCTAAGCTAAATGCAACAGGTTAAGCACAAGAATAAAAGAGAATAAGCAATATGTAATAAGCTAGGAATGCTAAATTGAAATTTAGAAAAGTAAAACCTGAATTTTTGTTGACTCAGTCACTAAGCCACTCTTGTAGAGTGAGTGGCTTAAAAAAAAAGCAAATACCTAATGGCACCTTGCCTCTAAACCTGAGCTATAAAGCTCAATAAGCTAATTTAGCTTATTACTCCTTTTAGCTTCCAAATTGCATCAAATGAACTCAAGTTATCATGCTTTCATATAAAATGAACAAAATAAATTAATGACTGTCTTTTAACAAATTTTGACTGAATTCGAGCTTATGAACAAGAATAAGCTCAAATGAGCTTATTGAGAGCTTATGAAGTAAAAACAGCTTAAATTTTCATTAAAACTGAGAAGTACATAAAAGAAAGTAGCTTAAAGACAATTGAACTATTTTAAAAAACTACACTAAAAACTATATGCCACAATGGCTGTTATAAAAGCTTTTAAATAGGAAAGAAAAAACGACTAAGTCTTCATTGTCTTGTTTCTCTTGTGCTTTCTTGTAGACACAAGAAAGAGAGTTGTGTTACTTGTGTGAGTGCAATACCAAGCAAATCGTAGCCCTTGATAGTCCTTGGTTTCCAAGTCGAGTGATATAAGCCATAGATTGAGGTGTGGGATTGCCAACTTGGCAATCTCACAGCTGGGAAAGTTAGTGGAGGAGGGGGGAGGTGAGTACCCATGGTGGTGGAGAAGAAACACAGGGTAAAAACGGGTTAACACACCCGTGAGTTGTTTTTGGGGGGAAGAAACGAGCGGGAAAAATTGTTATGAAAAAAAGAGAGTGACAGGGTATAAGTTTGGAAGATTGGCACAAATGGTCCCTCTAGGTTATATCTTTCTTTGCACAATTCGTCCTTGTGGTTATATAACTTTGGGGACTTGGCAAAACAAGTCCCCAAGAGTTATATAACTCTTTGCAACATAAGTCCTTGGTAGATACAACTCTTTGGACTTGGCAGAACAAGTCCTTGGAGTATATCTTTGCAAAAATGACAGTTTGGCCCTTCTCTTCTTTTCTCCTCTTTTCTTCTTTAAATATAGGTTTAGGGATTTACAATTTCAGTCCCTAAACTTATATTTCTTTGACTTTTGGCCTCGGGGTTGACTTGGGTTGACTTTGACTTTGACCAGTTGACTTTTCTGTTGACTTTTTGACTTGATTGACTTTTCGGCTTCGATTTGGCTTTGTCTTTCACAGTCTTTTCCATTCCGAGTCCGGTTTTGTCGTTTTGGCTTTGTTTTTCGTCCTTTTCTTAGTTATCCGTTCCTGCACAATACAATTAGCAAAACAAGCATATATTTGGCATTTTAAGTCCGTTTTTGGTTATTTTAGCTCGTTTTTAAAGGTAAAAGGTATGTGTAATTAAGCACATACCAAAATCCCCCATACTAAGGTATTGTCGTGTCCTCACGCAATGTTATGAAGTAAACATTTACGAAAACTAAGAATCTCAATCTCCCTCGACTAATAACTTTGAAAGTTGCAAAAGATGTTTGTCAAAAGGAAACTAAAGAAATCAAAGGCTTTCGGACAAGTCCCGTTTTCACCACTTTTATTTGGATACTAACTATACTAAACTATGTTTGGATTTTTCTTTTTCTTTTCTCGACTACCTGTTTGACTTCCTTTATTACATTAACATTGGGATCATAGAATGAGAAACGACCATAGAATAATCTATGGAAGTCTGACGGTTTATATTCATCGTCCCTGATTTTACTAGTTCCAAACCAAGCAATTAAACAAGATCATTTGTCAATATAAGTCTAAATGCTAAGCACTCATACTTATGACTTGTGAACTTTTAACTCCCAACATGAGTGTATGGTTTAATTGTGTGTACTCATTTCAACTCAACCATAGATCAACTTATTTTCATAGTCGTGATTCAAGATGAATCATGACTCAAAGCAACAACTTATCCTGGACCTTGTAACTTGTTTTTAAGACGAGATTTTAACTTGTAGAACTTTTTGAAACATTTTCATCAATTTATAATCATAGTTCTTAAAGCTAGGAATGGTTGCTTAGTTTGAAACACCTATTAGCCTCGCTCCTCTAGTAGGATAACACAACCAACACGACCGGTGTTCCTTAAGTTTGGAAAACCCACCACGTTGCTAGCGTAGTGGGGATAATCACTACTAACCCTTCTTTTACTTGCTCCTATATATCAAATGTATGCTTCAATTGCAAAATTTCAATATTCATGCATTTTTGCATTCATACTTCATTCATGCTTCTTTGGGCATTTTAACTTTCGATTATTAGAACAGAAAAATCTCATTTTAAAGAATCAAGTTACAAATTTGAAGCTTTTTCTAAAAACATTGATTGACTTAGTTGAACTGAATTGAGTACGTATGATTAGGTGGATTAAGAGCTAATGGGAGAAAAAGCCACAAGTTACTCATATAAGTTTTTGTTCAGCACATAAACTTATATTTAACTCTATCACTTCTTGTTCTTCACCTTATTAAAATTCGAAGCAATCGAATTCGTGAAAGCTTAGCCTACAAGCGGTAAGTTGAGGAACTAGCTAGGGCTCAACACGCCCGATCGAGTTAAAAATTATTCTCATTCTACCCATTAGGAAAGTCAAAACTGTGACAAAACACTTATTTTATTTTTGAAAATTTTTAAATTTTTAATTTTTTTGGTATTTTGAAAAATTTGGGTGGCGCTAAAACGGGATTGCTGTGATAACAACGACTGCAGGCAAAAATCAAATCGAAGATCCCCCCCATACTAGAACTAAACATCGTCCTCGATATTTCAAAGGGGTACCTACGTAAATCTAAGGCCGTTTATGAAGTGTGCCAAAAGATAAAACGTTAGTCGATTAGATTTGGATACTGGATTCCCAAAATGAAGCTGAGGATGTGAAACTCATGTGAAATACTGCAAGCACGAGAGTCTTCACAATCCGGGAAATCCTGGACATACAATACAAAGCACACAAAACATGGACAAAACATGGGTAATGAAAAATGAAAACCTTCACACACAAAACACTTATTAACATAAAGATAGAGATCGATGAATAAGCATGGGGTGCTCCCAGAAGCGCCTGGTTTTAGGGTCCGACGCTTGACCCGTCCCCCGAATTTATTGGTCCATGGGGAACGTCTGGAGATCCGGGACAACCTCGATTGGTATGTCCCCTCCAAAGTAGTGTTTTATATGATGACCATTCACTTTAAAGTTGGGCCCGGAGTTTTGAGATAACTCGACAGTGCCATAAGGAAAAACTTGGGTTACAGTGAATGGTCCACTCCAGCGGGTCTTAAGCTTGCCTGAGAAAATCTTTAATCTAGAGTTAAAGAGGAGGACTCGAATCACGACGTTGAACGCGGGTTTTTGATTTTTTGAGTTCTGGGATTCTCTTTGTTTTCTCTTTATAGATCAAAGAGTTTTCGTAGGCATGATCACGAAGTTCATTAAGTTCATTGAGTTGAATTTTTCTGTGATCACCTGCTGTTTTGATATCAAAGTTGGTATGCTTCAGGGCCCAGTAAGCTTTGTGCTCGAGCTCGATCGGAAGATGACATGCCTTCCCGTACACTAACTTATATGGAGTACACCCGATGGGTGTTTTGTAAGCTGTGCGGAAAGCCCAAAGTGCTATCTAATTTATTGACCAAGTGGGGCACGGTTTTTCGCCTACGGTCCTTTCCAGACTCCTTATCAAACACGATTGGATACTCCACTTGACCACCTTATATATTATCCCTTTTCTCTTTTTCTCCACTTGTTTGTGGATGATATGCGGTGGAGAGACGGATGATAACTCCGTATCTTTAAGCCTGTCTTTGTGAATTGATCATTGCAAAATGGTACGCGATCACTTTGATTGCAGGAGGGGCACCAATTGGGAGAAGCGATTTAAGAATTTACAAACAACTCGGGCATCATTGGTGGGGAGCGATTTTGCTTCAACCCATTTTGATAAGTAATCGACTGCCACGAGTATATATTTGTTCCCTCTTGAAGACGGGAATGAACATAAATTCAATGCCCCAATGTCAAGATCTCGCAAACTTGGATAGGTTTTGTGGCATCTCATCACGTTGCGAAATTTTGCCTTGACGTTGACAAATGTCACATCGGGTGACAAAGTCGTGGGCATCCTTGTAGATTGTGGGCCAATAAAATCCCGAATCGAAGACCTTTTTAGCTGTGTAATTGGCACCGTAGTATCCCCCGGTGGGTCCACTGTGGCAAAGCTTTAAGAATGTCAATCTTCTTGCCGTAACACAACGCTAATTAAATTGGTCCGCCACAGAATCTTGAATAGAACAGGGGTCGTCCCAAAAGTAGTGCTTGACGTCTTTAAAAAACTTTCTTTTATGTTGGGACGACATCCCTTTGATCACAAAATTTCCCGCATGGTAATTTGCAAAGTCGGCAAACCATGGGGCATTATCATCACCACGAAAAGTAACCATCCCAAGTGTCTCGAGAGGAAATGTTTCCGTAATTTCCTTTTTCTCGAGCTCACTTTGATGGGGATTTTCAAGTCTAGAAAGGTGGTACTGCGGCGAGATATTCTGCTCCTTTTTTATCACGATCTCGACATCATTCTTTGGAGCAGCAAAATCCACCGGAGGCAATATCGGCTTAGCATTGCTTAGCAAACAAGTACTTCAGAGCGAGTGGTCCGTATACACTTATACTTTTTGACCAAGACAAGATTATGGCCGGATTTTTCTCGAAAGCATACACCACGGCAAGTAATTCCTTTTCCGTTGTGGTGTAATGTGCTTGAAGCCTACAGTTCATAGTCTTGCTTCGTAGTGTATCGGTTGGAAGTGCTTGGTTTACGTGCCGAGGACCGCCCTACAGCAAAATCACTTGCATCGCGCATTTGATCTCAAGGGCATTCCAAATCGGGGGGCAACTGATTGGAGCTTGGGTTAACTTCATCTAAGGGTCTCAAAAACGCTTCATGACTCCTTCGGAAAATAACGGAGTTTCACTTTTCAAGGATTGTGGGTCATAGGCGGGGCGATTTGGAAAAAATCCTGAATAAATCGTCGGTAGAATTCCGGCATGACCGAGAAACTGCGAATACCCTAATGGAGTAGGATGAGGTAATTTTGCATGACATTCAACTTTCGCCATGTCAACCTCGAACCCTGATTTAGAAATTCTTATGGCCAAGGACTATGCCCTTTTTTCTTGACCATGAAGTGGCGTTTTCATAATTAGCAAAGATTGTTGTCTTCACACCTTTGAGCATCCTTGTCTAAAATGGGAAAGGCAAGGGGAAGAAAGAGTCACCAAAAACCGAGAAATCATCCATGAAGACTTCCATGGTTTTCTCAATCATATCGTGAAAGATTGCAACCATACACCTTTGGAACGTGCCCGGTGCATTGCATAACCCAAAAGGCATGCGACGGTAGGCAAATGTCCCGTAAGGGCAGGTGAAGGTGGTTTTCTCTTGATCAAGTGGGTCAATCGGGATCTGAAAGTAACCGGAGAATCCGTCCAAAAAGCAATAGTATTCATTCCCGGCTAATCTCTCAAGCATCTGATCCATGAATGGTAAAGGGAAATGGTCTTTGCGAGTTGCATCATTGAGTTTTCGGTAATCAATGCAAACTCGCCATCCCGTAACCAACCTAGTGGGTATCAACTCATTGTCTTCATTTCTTACCACGGTTATGCCTCCCTTCTTAGGGACACAATGAACCGGGCTCACCCAGGGGCTGTCAGAGATAGGGTAAATTAACCCTGCATCAAGAAGTTTGATAACTTCTTGCTTAATAACCTCATGGATTTTGGGGTTAACTCTTCTCTGATGTTGAACTACGGGTTTGGGCATTTTCTCCATCAGATTCTTATGGTGCAAAATGATGGATTTATTCCTTTAATATCAGAAATCTTCCAAGCTATGGCATGTTTGTGTGACTTAAGAACCTTGATCAGGGCGGTAGTTTTTAGCGATTATGACGGGTAATTTGTCATCACCCTCCAAAAATGCATACTCAAGATGGGATGGTAAGTCTCTTGAGTCAGGTCGGGAGGATCTTCAAATGAAGAATTTAACCTTCTTTAGGAAATCAATTTCACAAACTGGTGACGAAGGTGGATTTGGGTCACTATTGATCACACTCAATAATTTCTTCAAGGTAAACGGTATATCCCTCAGAATCATAGACGCCATCAACACTCGGTGGTAGTGAATCATCACGTTCAAGAAATTCATCAATCTCTTCCATTAGAAAATCACTTCCTCCCAAGGGAGTGAAGATGGAGAGCGAGTTTCGGATTGTAAAGATCCGAAGTAGAAGTGGATTGCCCACTTTCAGGAGTTTTCAAGTAATTCTTGAACTACTCTTCACAAGCAATGTCAATAACATCGATTCGGTTAACCGTTTCAATGATATTGTAGGAGAGAGTTTTGGTGTCACCAACTTTGAATGTCACGGATTGATCATCATGTCTAAGGGTCATTTGTTCACCGTGAACATCTATTAAGGCACGTGCCGTTCTCAAGAAAGGTCTTCCTAAGATTAAGGGAGTCCCGAGGGATCGGCAACGTAATCAACGACACAAATCGTGCAGGAAAGAAAAACGTTCCAACTTTCACGAAAACATCCTCGGCGATGCCGGTTGGAGTTGAGACGTTGGTCGGGCAAGTTCAAGTATCATTCGAGTTTTTGTTAAAGCTGGGAGGACTTAATTCTTTCCACTGGGGAGGCTTTAGGTTGATGCTATACCCCTCCAAAAAAAAAAAAACCAATAAAAACGAGATCGGCTAGGGTAAGCATTCTATTTATCTCGAAAAGCACACTGTATAAGACAACTCTTAACGGGGTCTCCAAGTTCTCGGGAAACTTTTTTAGGATAACGCGAGCAATTCCTCGGTTTGCGGTGTCTTTGTTAAATCAATTAACTTTATCCTTGTCATTGAGGAGCTTTCTGAACATTGGGCAATTTGGGCTATATGTAGGGAGGCATCCGCGAAAACTTAGCTCGAAATGGAGGATTCGAAAAATCCTACATAAATTTTGAAGCTAAAAGATTGTCTTTTTCACGGAACTTTTCTTTGTTGGCCCTTGAAGGATAAGGCAAGGTTGATTTAGTCTTTGGAACAACAACGGGTTCATGAGTTTGGACCACCAGAGGTTGGATGTTTTTGGTGCTTGGTTGCACTGTATCCTTTGTCACCTCAGGTTCATTTTCCTTCTCTTTAGGAGGAGAAGAAGTTTGAGGTCCATCATAGGAAACACCGCTTCGGGTAGTGATTGCTTTCACATCTCCTTTCGGGTTAGCAATGGTAGTTGCTTGGAAGAGAACGAAACCTGAAGTAGAAGCAGTATTACTATTCACGATTTTGGTGAGCAAGTCTGTTATGTTTGCCATTTGATTTTGCATATTTTGCATAACCGCGTCATTAGCTTTGACGTAGTGATCAAAATCGGACTTAGATACACCTGGTGTTGGATGAGCTGGAGCGGGAGCTTGGTATGGTGGAGCTTGAAAAGTCGGGGTTGTTAATGAGGTTGTAAACTTTTATCCTTGATTAGAAATACCACATCGTTTTGGTTCAATTGTTTCAAGCTTTGTTGAAATTGTTCCCCGATTTTGTTGTTTTGATGTTTTTGCATAGGAGGAAAACCGGGAGGTAGAATTTGGTTAGAACATTGGGTCGGTAAACTGGCATTCCTTGGTTGTAGTTACAAGCGGCGAGGTGTGGACACGTATTCTTGAATATTGTCCCACGATAGTCATTGGTGGCTGGACAATTCTGGTAAGAATGTCCACCCCCGCAAGTTACACAACTTTGCTCAACCGCTTTTACGGAAGCGGGAGCTGGGAGTTTGGTTTTTCTTATCGAGTGGGATCACTGCTCTACCATATCTTTTAACTCAGCAACATCGGATGAAACTGCGGGGGTAGAAGAGCTCGTACTCACTTTTGAAACAATGGCTTTGCTTCGTGATTGACGAACTTTGGATTTGCTCTCGATGATTTTTAGGCATTCTCGAGGCATTTTGTCCAAAAAGTTACCACCCGCAGCGGAGTTCAATGAATCTTGATCATTTGAATTTAGGGCATTATAGAATGTATCGAGTTGATGCAATTCTGAAAACCCATGATGCGGGCATCCCCTAAGAAGATCATTGAAACGATCCCAAGCCTCATAAAACGTCTCATCAAATTTTTGCTGAAATCTCGTGATTTCATTTCTGAGATTTGTCGTTTTAGAGGGAGGGAAGAATTTGTTAATGAATTTCGACACAAGATCATCCCATGTAAGAATCGATCGAGGGGGCTCTTTTTCAAGCCAAATCCGGGCTGCTCCCTCGAGGGAAAATGGGAAAAGCATAAGCTTAACCGACGTACTCGGGACGTTCGGGAACTTCATCGTAGAAGTGATCTTGTTGAAATATCGGATGTGGCATGTGGGTCTTCTTTATCGGTCCAAAAAATTGTTGTTATGAACATGATTAAGAAGACCATGCTTGATCTTAAAGTTTATTCGCGGGATTTCGGGACAAACAATCGCATCTAGTAACCCTCCGTGGGTGCTATCGAGCAATTGCGCCATATACGATTATCGGCCCATCGTAAACTATGGGAGGATTATCTGGTTTCTCAAGATTAGATGATTCAACAGAAGTTTGTCGAATTTGCGGTTGTCGAGTTACGCGGCTTGAGAACGTGGGTGCGCATGCACAAAATAGAAATACAAAAAGAAAAATTTACACTAAATTTTTTTATTGGTTTTTCAAAAGATTAATTCCACAATTGACTTTTAACGGACATGAGATAAGACAACTTAAACCATATAAATCTGCTTACTTCACGTAAACTCTCAAAAAAATAAATCACAGGTGAGCGGAGGAGTAGGAATAGCGCGAGCTTATTTTCCCTTTCGGGTCGTAGTTCCTAGGTACACCCTCCTTATACCCACTTTATAGTTTGTTCAACTTTTTAAGGTGAGCCGTACGTCGTAAGAGACACAAAAGGCAAGTTTTTGAATCTTTTGTTCGAGTTGGAAACCACAAAGGTTTACCGGAAGTTATTATGATAAATACCTCAGTTGAGAATATTATATTTGGTGTTTGTACCTAACTTGTGTATTTAATTTGTAAATTAAAGACAATGTTTTTATATTTTTTATTTTTTTTTTTTTTTTTTTTTTTTGGATTTTTAAATGATAATTATACTAAAAAGAAAATGAAAATATTTTTGTACTTTTATATTTTTATATTCACAGTTTTAAACACAAATACCAAACGTAACGATAGACGTTTTCACAGCCTCCCCGGCAACGGCGCCAAAAATTGATCCATTCAAACTACTCCTGAAAATTATATAATATAATAAAAATATCAAATATTAGTAGACTAGTCTAAAAAGCAGAATCAATGAAACCGAGTAGTAGTATAGTGCTTTCCCGGGTCGTTTATCCCCAACGAGGCTGGAATGGTAAATCGATACGATCGAAGATTTGAGTTTGAAGGAAGGAATGAGTTTGGGAAGTTGAAAAGTCAAATTAGATAATAACGGACTAAAACGTTTAAGAAAAACCTAAAAATTATGAAATTAAACTAGAAAACGAAGGCCTGAATCCCGAACAAAAGGGGGAAAACCTAAAATCTTTAAAAATAAGCCTACGAAGAAATTTTGCTTCTAAACTACTCTATGGGACCAAAAATACCGAAGATGAAAAAGCTTAGAGAAAAACGGAGTTTGTTTGACCAAAAACGAGCAAAACAAAATCCCGTACCCGGACTGCTTAAAAATGTAAAGTTGTACAAATGGACCCTACGAAAAATTATAATATTTTTTCCTACAAACTAGATGGGTAAAGAAAATTTTCTAAAAAGCAAAATATTTTTTTTGATATTTTTCGTTATTTTTATGAATTAAACAAACTTTTAACTAAATTAAATTATAAAAAATAGTAAATGATTACGAAAAATTCTGAAATTTTTTCTAAAAATACTAGGCTTTATAAGAATCCTACGAAAAATAACAAACACAACACAGCTTATGCAATAAGCCCCGAAATAAGCTTACACAGCTTATGGGCTTATGAGGTCAAAATGACCTTATATATATTTGCCCTTGAGTCTTTAACGAAAAAGACCCAAGGGCGCAGTGGTTAAGTGTGTGTGTAAAGGGGGTTTGTATCGCTTGGTCCCGGGTTCGAGTCTTGCTCACCCGGGCCAAGTGTCTTTCCCCCTTTTTTTTATTTTTCAAAACTCTAGGGTAAAAATTGTAATAAACTAAACTAAAGGGTAGGCGGGCATATTTTTGGGAATTTACACTACTATGAAACGTATAACCCTGTACTATCAAAGATATTCAAAACAAACCCTACGATTCTAGCTTATTTTTGGCTTATTAAAAATTGAGAATTAGCAAAAACTTAAAACTACAAATTATTAAAAGAGACTTATCATAACACTTTAATAAAAGCACTTTCAACTTTTGACAAAAGAATAAGCTAGAAAATAAGCCTAAAGTTGACAGTTGGGCTAAAATGGCTTAAAAGCTAAAAAAAAGCTAAGTCTTTTAGACTTAGGGTCGAATTAAGCTAAGACAAAAGCTAAAATAGGCTAAATGGTCTAAACTAAACTAAATGAGCTAAAAAGGAAAGGAAAAGCTAAGCTAGATAAGCTGTGGTAAGTTATTATGGCAGAAAAGCTTAAAGAAAGCTTAACGCCAAAAAAATGCTTAACTTAGGCATTCAAATAAGCTAACAAAAGGGGAATAAGCAAAAACTAATCTACCTATCTACTCTTAATAAGAGTAAGAACACAAGGGAGCTTATGGAATAAGCTCAATAAGCCAGAATCAAAAGATAAGCAATCCCTCAGCCTAAGGGATCAAAAACAGCCAAAGGCAAGGTTTGGGCTTGAAAATAAGCTAACTAACAAGCTTCCTAAGGCCTGAAACTTTGAGGGCTTATTTAAGAGCCTTATCGTCTCTTAAAATAAGCAAAAACTTGGGTTAGTGTGCTTAATGGGCTGAGAAAGATGACCCTAAGAGTTCCCCTTTTGCACCAGGGGCGTTTAATGGCAATCTTCAAGGGCTTATTTGCCAGCTTATTTTAAGCTGTCAAATTTGCTATAAAAAACACAAAGAAAGCTAAACAGATGAGTGCTTATAGCTAAACAGTTGTGCACATTTTGAGCTTTTAAAAACATTAAAACCTGCTGATTTTGTTAAATGAAAAAGGACTTTTAGTTTTTAGAAACTGTGACCAAAATGTTTGGGTGAATTTGACTCACAAAGTCAAAAGGACAAAGGTCTTGGACAGCCTTTTTTAAACTCACAAATCACACCTTTTTAGCACTTGAAGTCACACTCACAAGTGCTTATCCAAATAAGCACTTGTGGTATAAAAGAAATCCTCACAGTTTCAAAATTATTTGCAAAAACTTTGAAAAACAGTTTTCAAAACTGAAAAACTTTTAAAATCAGCTTAAATGAGCTTAACAACTTGAACTAAATCCAACCTAATGGTCATAACCCATACCAAGACCTGTTTTGACCCACTTTGAATGCTATCCCAAACACCCCTTTACTTAAAAACTGTCAAACCAAAGTGGGTTTAAAATCCATTTTTAAGCTAAAACTTTAAAAACCTTTTATCTACTTCTACTTATTTTTACCTATTTAAACTATTTTAAAACTAAAAGTCCTAGCTTATGTAGAAAAATAAGCTAGTTTCTCAGCTAGCTTATTACACTAACTTGGCAGTTTTAAGTTGTAAACTAAGATTAGACAAACTTTATTCCATGAAAACTTAAAACATCTAAACAACAAGTCTAAACAAATGTGTTTACAAAGATTGAAAGCAAATAAGCTAAAGGTTTAAGCTAAAAATTAAGCTAAGTGAGAATTTAGAAATGAAACCTTGGATTTTTTTTTGTAGTCTCAGAACCAAGGCCACTCTTTCTGAGTGAGTGGCCTAAAAAGCCTGTCCTAATGGCTCCCTAGCCTCTAAACCTGAGCTTAAAAAGCTCAATAAGCTTGTATTAGCTTATTTCTTCATAAGCTTCCAAAATCACACTCAATGGAACATTTATGAGCCAAATTCAAATAAAAACAGTATTTAAGAGCTTATAACAAGTTTTAAGCTAAATTAGAGCTTATTAGCAAGAATAAGCTCTAATGAGCTTATTGAGAGCTTATTGAGTAAAAAGAGCTTAATTTTTCATTAAAACTGAGAATTACAATTGCATAAAAGACATTAACTTAAAAACACTTTAAACTACAATAAAAACGACATAAAAACTTAATTAAAAACTTGCTCCCTTGCCACAATGGCTTACAAGGCTTTTATAGCCAAAAATCTACAACTAGGTCCTCTTTTTCTCTTTCTTCTTGTTGTGCTTGTTTGTAGACACACAAACACAGGTGTGTTTGTTTTGTGAGTGGTTTAAACCTCTAATCTTGGCCCTTCAATCTTCAAAATCAATCTTAGTCGTCGAATTAAGCTTTGGGGGGTGCGAGATTGCCAACATGGCACCTTTGTAACTGGGAAAGGTGGTGGAGGAGGGGGAAAATGAATATCCATGGTGGGGGTGAAGGTTTACAGGGTAAAACGGGGTTAAACAACCCGTGAGTTGTTTGGGAGGGAAAAAACGAGCGGGAAAAGGTGTTAGGGGTTATAACAGAGTGAAAGTTTGGGGAGTTGACATGTTTGGCCCCTCATAGTTATCTTTTCTATTGCATACATGGTCCTTGTGGTTATATAACTTTTGGGGACTTGGCAAAACAAGTCCCCAAGAGTTATATAACTCTTTACACACTTCGGCTGCTCGTATATTTCATGTCTACATTACTACTGCCAAGAGCAGTTTATGCTGCTAGGTTAAGCAGTTAATACTACTTGGGGAAGAACACGCTTAGAGACGAACACAAGTATGTACACTTAATGCTGCCATGTTTATATTTGTGCTGCCAGGAGAAGTTAATGCTGCTACAAGGATTACGTCAGTGCTGCCAAAGACGATAATAAGGAAACTTAGTGCTGTCAATTTATGTTAATGCTGCCAAGGTATAATTAGTACTGTCAACGTATACTTTATGCTGCTAATTATAAGTTTGTGCTGCCAAGGAATGTTACTGCTGCTAGGGTAATAAAAGCAGTGAGTTTACTACTGCTCGGGCTTAAATGATTTACTACTGCTAGCTTTGCTCGATATTGGATAACACACATGGTTTGAATATTTGATAGAAGAGAATGTTTGGTTAAATGGCTATATTTTTGGAGTTAATTGCAAAAGGTGATTCCGGAGATAATCCTTTATTTTTTATTTGACGATGAAGTGGAATTTCACGAGTGAGTGTTCTTATCATATCTTAAAGTCGAGTTTGGTTAGATTATGACTTTGAAGATAACTTGTTTGTGCTTAAAAATGTTGTTGACGAAGACTTGTCAAATCTAGCAATGTGTGTTCTACAAACTTATGGTGCTCAATACGCACATTTGCTATCACTTAAAGGAGTTACGTTGTTGTGCTCAGTGTCTCATTTAGATAAGGATTTTGTCAAGAGATTGAGGTCCACTTATATATGATCAGTATAAGTTTGGAGGCATGTGGATAGTACAAGACATAAGATATAAGTTTGGGTTGTTCTACTTCAGCATCAAGTTTGTAATACTAATTTTTCTTCATCAGTAATCATTACATAGAGCCAACAAAATAAGAGATTCAAGAGATGGTTAACATATTGGTTTCAGGGGAAGCATATGATAAAGTGTTTAACCATCTACATGCACCACTTGAGGGGAAGGTTTTGATTATTACTATTGCTAAGTCATTATTACTACTGCTAGTTTAAGTTTCTACTGCTTGAATTCATTTATCTTATTATGCGTCATGGAGGGTAATTTGAAACATTGGAAAGCTTGGATTAGAAGTTTGATATATGGTTTATAGTTGTAAAGATCAAAGTTGCATATCTTCACAGTCTCCTATTGGATTATGACAAAAAGGGGAAGATGTTACAAAGATGATATAATTTGCAACTTATTAAGTGTGGTGGCATGGAGATCTTAAGTTAAGGGGAAGATTGTTTCATTCAAGGAAGATCAAGATGTTTTTTTGTCATCATCAAATAGGGGAAGATTGTTGGGAATTATATTGATTTGATGATACAAAACAATGAAACAAGAATGAAACAAAAGAAAAACAAAAGGATCAAAGTCGTCAAGATTGGAATTCTACAAAAGATGGAGGATTCTAAAAGATCTGGTCAAAGATATGAAGATAAATATTAGGAAGATTTAGTTTCCTAATACAAATAGTTTTCCTTTGTAAGTCTTATGGACTCTATTATATAAAGAGATCCATAGACATAGTTTTGTGTGTGTAAGTCATGTGCAAAGTGCAAAAACGTGTGTGTGTGTGTGCACGAAAACTTATAGGAAGATGTAGACGTCTAGAGTTGGTTTATCCTCAAGGTAATCAAGGTTTCCTTGATCCCTATTACTAGTTAGAGTAACCGATATATACTGATCATATAGTATTTGGGGCTGTGTATGAACGTATGAAAATAAAACCTTATTAAAAATAACATTGTTCTTATTTATTTTCCTATGTGCATATCAATACTTTGTTATTTTATTAATCCTAGATGAGTTCTAAACAAACTCGAGCTTAATCGATCCTCCACAAAAATTCCATGGGCACGGTCTAACCAAAGGAGATATTATTCAAATTATCACGGTCTAGACGAACCTACTCAAGGAATCCTGGACAGAACTGCTGGAGGATTTTTTTTCTCTACAAAAGTCCAAATCAAGCTTTTCAATTTCTTGAGGACAAAGTCTTTTTCAAACTTGATTGGTCCACTAAATCTAAAAATAAACATCATCAAAGATCTGTTGCTTTCGCCGATGGAAGTAATAGTGATGTTGATAATTCTCGATTACTAGAAAAATTAGAAGCTCTAACTATAAAAATAGATTCTCAATTTTAGAGCTTAAAAGAGGAGATGCGTAAGAATTATAATAACCGCGGAGGTGACTAAGCTTCTAAAGATGATGACACGCCGATGTGTGAACGTCATGAAGCAAATTACATCCAATCTGAAGAATATCAAAACCAAGATTCTCATGATTCATATTCTCACCAAACATATCATGATCGTAATAAATCTGAGAAATCGCTCACAGAATTAAACAATGATGTGAGAAATGGCCTCGAAGATTTCAAAAGATGTATCCATAGCATGAGAACTGTTCATTGGAAACTTTTTGCCAGAGACAATGGTAAAACCACCGGTGTTTTACCTAAGAAAAAGTCTAAACCAATCAACCAAGAACCTCAATCTAAAACTGATCTTGAAAAATTAATCGCCAAATTTTTGGATGGTCAAAGAGTTTCAAATATGTTTGTCAAGAACAATATTAACGATATAATTATAAAAATGAAGCAAAACAAAAATAATTGCTAAAATATATATACTTTAAAAATATGGAAAGAAAAATAGATGAGTGGGAGAAGTCTCAAAACGTCTCTTTAAAACAAACCGATAGGACTAACCCTCCTCCTCCTCAGTTAACAATAAAATCAGAAAAGAAAACTATTAAGACATCGAAAGGAAACTATCACATGATCAAAACAAAAGAATATCCATTCCGTGAGTATATACCAAAGACCCCATACCCTCAACGTTTAAACGTGGATCATTCTCACTTGAACCGTATCGTTAAGGTATCTTAAACCAAAATAATAATAATAATAATAATAATAATAATAATAATAATAATAATAATAATAATAATAATAATAATAATAGTAGTAATAGTAAATAATAAATTAAAAAAAACTAAAAAAAAAATAAAAAATTGCAGTTGGTAAGTTTGAGTGTTCTGTTGGCCACGTGTATTTCTTACTCGAATTCTACATCCAAAAAGAATTATCGAACCTTGAGGGTGGTTTTTTCGCATAAAACCCACACGAGACTATAACTCGTCCACTCGGGATACCGAGGGGTTTAAAGGCTTGTTGCATGTGCTAAATGAAAATCGTGGTGCCTACGAAAGTGCGCTTTAGTATTTTATGGTTTTCGTAGTTGTGTCTATTTTACAGATTAAATAAAACAGGTGGAGCTTGGATTGGTGGTTGGCATTTTACACTTGGAGACTTATATAATTGGAGTATTATATTACATGTGGTAGAATACACATGCTTGGCGTTCCGTTTTGCGCCATATTTTTTAGAATTCAACAAAGAAATTAAGAACCCCGGGAAGTACCATTTTCCCTTAATTTTCCCTATTTTCTATATTTATCAGTTCTCATATTGAGGGCAATGTTCAACTTAAGTGAGGAGGGGTAGCAAATAGGAAAAATCAATCATGTCCCTCCATATTTGCCCTACAGAAAATTTTAAACTTTCAACTGATATTTTCTAGAAAATTTAAAAAATTTTATATATTGTTTTCCAAAAACTTAAAAAATGCATACGCTTAGTAAGGCAAATCCAACCGGATTGACATTTTAACTAGCACAAAAATCAACCCACTTAAATTGTAAGGTTCACCTTTAGATCTTAAGGAATTCGGGTATCCATCTTTGATACCCAAGATAATTTTTGCCTTTAGCTTGTTCGAGTTAGGGTTGAATGCAGTCATATGTGTCTATTCCGTCGTTACGATGTGTACTATGGGTCTTTGTCAGCCTTTTCTAAACATTGGTATGGATAAATATAAGATTGGGCCGGTAATTTAGTAGCTCCAGAACTTGTGCTTGATCATCATTTACTAGACCGCAGTGAGGTTAATTTATAGACAAAGTCGTATGATAAGAGGTGAAATAAATCCCTATGTAATCATGTATCTACAACACTCGCTTTTAGTGTTGAGATCCCCAAAGTATCCCAAGAGCAAGAAAAATGTGCTCGTTGAAGAAGAAGCTTTGTACCAGCCTTAGTTATCGTAGTATCTAGAATGAAAAGAATTTGAAAAAGAAAAAAAGAGAAAAGAAAAAAATAATAAAGTTTAAAGTATTAGGCAAAGTTCTGGCATATGAAATTAAGTATATGCTATTCACCCTCATCATTATCACGTTTTGCCTCTTTGAGATTTTTGTCTAGGTGCTCACGCCGCAACGGGCATGTTTATGTGTCTAGTAACAAGCATATGGTAGCGACCTAGATTATTTCTGTGCAATTGAGTGACTTCACAAATATAAAACCCTATCCAAGTGACTTGTGTGAATTCAAAAACAAACACTTTCCCTATGTGAGGTGCTCTGTTTTATGTCTATGCCTGAAAAGTTATAAAACTGGTAAACACTTGTTAATGCTAAAATGATTTTTTCTCCACGTCACGATAAATGATCTTGTTTTCTTACTTTAATTGCTTGAGGGCAAGCAATAGCTAAGTGTGGAGAGATTTGATAACGCCAAAATTATACATGTTTACGGCGGTGTTATTTGTATTTATTTGATCATTTCTTGTGAACTTTCGGTACTTAATCAAGTATATTTGCTGTTATAGGTTCATGGTATGTGTCGTGGAAGAAAACGGAAGAAAACACGAAAATTTGAAGCTTAAACGAATAAATAACTCAAGTTAATGATTTCCCGACACCTGTTCACTGTTTTGGCCATAACTCGGTCATACAAACTTCTTTTTAGTTTGTTCAAGCGGCCACGCGAGCGGAATTCAATTATCTACAACCACATAAAAGGACAACTGCTGAAAACCGACCAAAATCACGCCGCACTTGCAGAAAGTGCGGCGCACTTTTCACCAGAACTAAAAAATCCTTTAACACCCAAAGTGCGGTGGTTTTACCCAAAGTGCGGTGCACTTTTGAGTCGGTGGAGAAAATTAAAGGAAATTAAATGAAGTGTCCATTAACTCCCTATGTGCGGCGGAAAAATAAGTTTGTGCGGCGCACTTTGGCCCCCGAAAAGCCTATAAATACCCTCCTAGACTCTCTCATTTGATATATCCTCACACACATCATCCCACTTCATGTGTAACACTTAGAATAGGTATTTTTAGGGATAAAGGCTTGACAAACCTTTGATCCAAACCTCCCTTGGTAACACAATCATCACAACAAGAAGAATCAAAGTTAGGAAGAGTTCTTGAAGAATTTGGTTGAACTTTCTTGATGTTCATCCATATTTCCAAATTTTAATCCATCTAATGAGGTGTTAGTGAAGTGTAATTCGAATCTATAAGCAATTGTGATAGAATTGTTTATAGTTTCCGAGTTTTGCTTTAAATATAATAAAGTGTTATTGGGAAATTCTTGTGAAATCACCATCATTTGCTCTTGGAGTTTGGTATAATCTTGTTTATCCTTTGAATATGATTATTATTGAATTGTTTGAGTTCATAATGTGTTTTATTACTTCTTTGATTATGGAGTAGTAATCTTATGTTTGTTTGGGCGATATGTGATCTTGGATATGGAGTGTTTGGATATGAGTTTATTGAATTGGTAAAACATATTTTATATAAGAAAATAGGCCGAAAGGTTTCTTTATACATGTGTTCTATCAATCCATCTAATATATTGGTTATAATAACTTATAAAGGCCGAAAGGATTTGTTGTTATTAATAGATATAATCACTAGTTATATTTAAAGGCCGAAAGGATTTATAACTTGTGATAACTCTATTTTCTAAACTTATAAACACTATTCCAAATACATTATTATCTAAGTTATCATTGCCTGAACAAAAATACTTTAATTTTTGTTTTAATAATCTTTTTAATCGCTTTCATTATAACATTTGATATATGCAAGATTTGGTTAATTTGATCCGTGACAATCTTATTAACCTTAGCACCATAATTACAAACTATGAAAACTTCAATTCCGGTAGAACGACCTGGACTTACCTAAAAGCTATACTATATATATAACAACCCGCAATTTTCATCAATGTAAATATCCATCTATTAAGTTAGATGCAATGTACTATCTATCTATTATATATGAACCACCTTTTTCAGGGAAATTTTTCGCTTTATTACATTACTTACATTACCAATATCTCAATATGCAACGCAACTTGCATAACTAAAGTTAACGAGCTCACGCAACCTATCTATGGCAATCCTATCTACATATATGTCAAGAAAACATCATAATATATCAAGTCAATATCTTAATATCTTTTTTTACAAAGTACATTACTCATATAATGTACCATTTGTAACGTTATATCAAGCAGGCTTTAAACTGTTATCGTATACCTCTAAAACCCTAACTCCATGTAAAGTTAATATCTAAAGCATATGTACAAGTAATATAACATCTCATTTGAAATATAAACTCCCTCAAAGTCAATATACAAGTCCTTAAAAGCACAATGTACAAGTCATTAAGCATGACATCCAAAATAGCTATTTTACCTCCGTTTTCCTAACGAATCTGTACAAACTAATAAGTACAATGTACAACAACAAGCAATGCTCAACTTTTAACAACATTTCCTCCATTTCAATCACGTAGACCATTTTTAAAACTCAAAACCTAATTCAACCAAGAAACCTAAAACGAGCTAGTTTTCTAACTTTGACCCTTTCATCGTTTTTTACCATTATTAAACCTAAATCCATTAATCAAAATAAGTTATAAACACTTTAATTACAACATTCCATTTCATAATCTATCCTCAAATACTCCATTAGTAACATGAAATTTAAACCAAAAACCCTAACCTGAGCAAGTTTGAATTCTATACTCATTTTCCCTCCTTTTTACCCATTTTGAAAACCAACCAAGCTACCACACACCTCCATGACTAACCTACTTCATCTACAAGCTGCTTACAAGCACCTCATTGCATTCCTTTGTCACTAAGGAGTCTTTGACACCTCCTTCTTTCTCCTTTTAGGCCACTGCAACACAAGAGAGAAACAATACATCAAAGCTAGTTTCTAGCTTATGTTACTCATCTCCTAGCTTATCCTTGTCATATATAGCCTTCATTAGTCATATATCTCAGATCCTAAGCCTTTGTTACCAAGTTTTCTTGGCCATTAAGGGTCCTTGAGCCCTATATAAGTCGAACCATACACCTACATTCAAACCATCCCCCACAACTTCTCTCTTACACATAAATGGAGTTCTAATACTTCCATAGCAGAATTAGAAGATCAATAGAAGTCTCAAGATCAGAAGTGAAGCAAAGAAACCAAGAAAAGAAGCCCTGGAGTCGTTATTCTAGGCGTACGAAGCTAAAAGTCCCGATTTGACCCATTTCCAAGCTATAAGCTCAAAACCAGGTTCCATAAGCTCACATTCTGTTTTCATACCCTTATAATGTTCATATGATCATGCTTAAACTATTGTTAAAAGCTTTGAACTCAAAAACATATGTGTTTTACCTTTTTGATCCAAACCGAGCTCATGAAACCCTAATTTCATGTTTTTACTTAATCTATAAGCTAAAACAATATATTAATCATTATAATCTATCGAATAAGTCTTGTCTAACAGGTTATAATTAGTACTTTATTAGTCTTGAAAGAAGTTGAACTAAAACCCGCGCGTTTCATTTAAAAAAAAACACTAGTTGACCCGTTTCAATTCTAGCCTTAACGAATTGTTTTATTTTAAACTTATGTTACGTTAAACCTTCATATTTTTAGCTTATATTAATAAGCTTTAACCTGTAAATTACTTTTCATATTAAAAAATATAATTATTATGGATTTGGGACTTGTTTGTAAATTATTTTCCCATTCAATTGGTATATACGTAAACATTGAAACATATAATACAAGACTATTTTTTTCCATATTTCTAAAGTTATAACTATAGGGTCTATTATGTCACTTTCCAAAGTACAAGGTTTACTTTGTACATCTTTTAAACTAGAAGGACCAAACTTGTAAAAGTGAAAACTCCAAGGGTATATTTTGCCATTTTTCATTCTTAAGGGTCTAAAATGTAACATTTTGAAAAGTATAGAAATGTGTTCAAAACCTTATAAAACATAACTTTAATTAACGCTTGACGTGCTTATCATTTCCAGTTATTGAGCAAAACACTTAAAACCGATTATGTTATAATTATTATATAATTCATCATGAATGTGCTTTTAAAAATCCTATCCCGAATCTATATCGTATCACAATACTAGGGAGCTTCATATTAAGGGGTTTCATCTTGGTATTACGTTCTGACTGAGTTGTTGGGTTTACAATTTAAAGTGCCCTAGCTCCTTAAACATTTACTGAATGACTTCTGAAATATGATAGCCCGAACGGTGAAAAAAATTCCCAAAATACTCCAATCAAACTCATAACAATATTAACCTCTTAGAACCAAAGTTCTAGAGTACAATCTTCCTAAGACTTGACATATTTACTCAAGTAGCGTGACGTGGCTGTTTACTATCATTTTGCTATATCAACCTTCCCTGTTAAGATTGCGATAAGGTCATCAGCTTTCATTTTGGAATATTTATTACAACTACCTATCAGTGAAGTTCATAACCTCGCCTTTACTTATTTACATGTTTTATAAACCCGTGAGGGGGATACATGCTTGTACAAACTCTTTACATACTCGTATTATCTTATAACAATTTAATTACATTTCAAAGACTTAACAGTTTCATTAACCTCCATATTTCAATCTTTTAAATACTTTATAAACCTGTAATACCTACTATAAACCATGAATACAAGTGTTTCCTAAACTATATGCTATACTGATATATTATTTCCTAAGTACATGAAAATATCTCTTTGGGTAGTATCTCCCAATATCTCTTTGGGTAGTATCTCCCAATATCTCTTTGGGTAGTATCTCCCAATATCTCTTTGGGTAGTATCACCCAATATCTCTTTAGGTAGTATATCCCAATATCTTTTTGGATATAGCTCCTAGTATCTCTTTTGATAGTGACCATCTGTCCCTAACCAATATCACTACGGTGATTTCCCTGTTAATGTATTAATGTCATGAGCTTAGATGCAATAAATAATGTTCGCCATGATGATTGTCCCTGCAATACCAGTATTTCCACTATAACTTGAATTCAACTATTACATTTCAAACCTATGAATTTCACGCAACCTTTGTGTTGACCCTTTTTATGCATGTTTATCTCAGGTAATTGAGCAACTTATAGCATGGAGTGGCATGGACATGAAGATGGCCAAGACTTGTTATCATTCACATTTTATGTTTCTAGATTTTGGGACCTGCCTTTGTAAAACTCTGATTTGAAATGAATGATAACATATCTTTTGAATAAACGTCTCTTTTGGGTCATTTTCTATGATTATGATTGTTGTATCCATGAAGTAATACCCCAGATTAACTTCCGCTGCTATATTGTAAAAATGGGGGTGTTACATCTTATCAACTACGGCGTTCGATTCGACGACGTCCCGATCATGTGCGACAATAAAGGCGCGATTGACCTTAGCAAAAATCCGGTGCAACATTCTCAAACTAAACACATCGAAATTCGTTACCACTTTCTTCGTGATAATGTCCAGAAAGGACATATCTCAATCAAACGACTGAGTTGTTATACAAAATTATGTCTACTCCCGAATATATCTATCCTATTATTATCCTATTTGATTCCGATGTTGAGGATATTTTTTTCCCCTACACATTCTCTTGATTATATCTCGGCTTTATCAGACTATTTCTCTGGCTTCACCAAAAACACCTCTCTTAACTTTTTAGATGATTTAACTAAAGATCTTTTATCCTCACTATCTATCTCACCTTTTCATGATGATCTCCGTATTCTAAAATTTTTTGTTATATCCTGCAACGTAATAACAAAGAAACACACAAGAATCTATACAATGTCAAATGATTTCAATACCACTAGGTATGAAAATTTAACAATAGACTGTGTGTAATAGACAATATTATTCGAAAGTTGACTTTTAAAGGTTACATGGATAATGATTCTTTACGATCAAATGGCACAGCAGAAGCATGGTAGGCACCATAACCTAGCATGTTTCATAAATCATAAGTAAAATCCCATACCAGCCCAGGTTCTATCAGAATCCGAGAAATTCTATTAGTTGTCATCAAGAGTGTAGTCTTTGGAACGAAGTAACAGTGTGAAGAAAGTAATAATAATTAAGGTGTAACAACAAATAATTAGACATGTTATCACACACGTGGACTTGTGACCTTGATTAACCTAACATAAAAATCAAATTCATGCCCAGTACCTACATCTATTCACTATAACTTTCAATTAAATCTCGGGATGAGATTTCTGTAAAGGGTGGAGACTATAACAACCCAATAATTTTTATCAACCTATTTTACTATGATCACAATTATACGGGGAAATTTTTCGCTTTATTACATTACTTGCATTGTCCAATATCTCAAGTAAGTCATTAATTACATATTTAAACTAAAGTAGACAAGATCACGCAACCTCTCTATGTCCGATTCTGTCTTCATATATGTCAGCAAACATCACAATATGACAAGTCAATATCAACATATCCTTATTAACAAAGTACATTATTCACTATAATGTATTATTCGAACGTTATATCAAAACGGGTATTAAAACGTTATCAAAAAGCCTCAAAACCCCTAATACCATAAAAAAAATAAAAGAAGGTTAATACATAAAGTGAATGTAAGAGCTACTAAAGGCATATTATACAAGTAATATAACATTTCATTTGAAATATAAACTCCCTCCAAGTCAAGTATAAGTTTTCAAAGCACAATGTATAAGTCATTAAGCATGACATCTAAAATAGCCGTTTTACCTCCGTTTTCATTCTAGTTTCTTCACCATCACTTGTGTACAAGATACTACACTCAATATACAATGTTTAAACCCTAATTATTCTATTCATAAACTTTTATACACATTTTTACTCTTAAAACCCTAATTCAAAACTCAGAAACCCTAATCTGAGCTAAATACTACACTATGACCCGTTTCTTCTTTTTTATACATTGTAAACCTAAACCAATATTCAAATAAGTTGTGATAACATTAATTACAACATTTTCAACCATATTACATCATCATTTCACCATATTAACAACAGTGTACATGAAATAAATCTAGAAAACCTTAATTGTGCCCTAATTAGAACTTCCGAACCACCTATCAATTCTTGTTATTAATCCCTTAATACAATCCTTACAAAACATAATCATTCATGTATTTGCTTAAATGTACATGAATTACAACTTGAAAACCCTAAAATGAACCCTAATGAACCCTGAAATCAGAAAAAAAACCTTTGCAAACTCCTTCACCATCAATTTTGACCCATTTCAAACCATTCCAAGTGCAAATAACTTATGTGAACCTCTTCTAGAAACCCTTAAGCAGCTTACCCACCTACTTAGACCATTTCTTGATTAAAAAATAAAGGCACATGGCCTCTCTTTTGCTTACTTCAGCCGCGGCATCACCAAGACCAAAACACCTCACCAAAGCTACTTCCTAGCTTATACACCATATATACTAGCTTCTCAACATCCCTACCTAGCTTATACACATGCCCTATCTCAGATTTCAAGCATACCTTAAGCCTTAAGGATCATATGACTATAAATAGGAACCTAAATCATTCATTTTTCTTCATCCCCCACTTCCTCCTCTATAACCCTTACATAGAAGCAATCCTTTGCTCTAATAGATCCTAAGTGATCTTAAGAAGGCTCAAGTTCAGAAAGGAAGCAAAAGAAACCAAGAAACGAAGCCCGGGAGTCGTTACTCTAGCCGTACGAAGCCGAAAGTCCTGATTCTGACCCGTTTACTTCCTAGCTTAACGAATCGTTAAATTAAACTTGTGTTATGTTAAAACTTCATATTTTAGTTTATTATAACTTATAAATGTCTATTGAAATGTTAAAATAAGCTTGCATGGCAATTTGGACATGTTTTGTAATTATAATCCATGCAAGGGGTATATATCGTAAATTTTAGAAACCTATAACTAAAAGGACTAAAAGTGTCATTTTATTAAAGTTATAGCTATAGGAGTCTATTATGTCACTTTTTAAAGTCTAAGGTTTACTTGGTATATCTTTCAAAGTTGAAGGACCAAAGTCGTAAAAATGAAAACCCTAGGGGTCTACTTGCAATTTTCCAAACCCCAGGGTCTACAATGTAACATTTTGAAAAAGTATAAAAACACATTCAAAACATTACCAGACATAACTTTAATTAACGCTTTACGTGCTTAACATTTTCAGATATTGAATAAAACGCTTAAAACCGATCATCCGGAAGCTATATTGTACCACAATACTAGGGAGCTTCATATTAAGAGGTTTCATCTTGGTATTACGTTCTGACTGAGTTGTTGGGTTTACGATTTAAAGTGCCCTAGCTCCTCAAACGTTTACTGAATGACTTCTGAATTATGATGGCCCGAACGGTGATACAATAATTCCAAACTCTTCAATCAAACTCATAACTCTTAAAAATATTAAACTCTTAGAATCAAAGTTCTAGAGTACAATCTTCCTAAGACTTGACATATTTACTCAGGTTGCGTGACGTGGCTGTTTACTATCATTTTGCTATATCAACCTTCCCTGTTAAGATTGTGATAAGGTCGTCAGCTTTCATTTTGGAATATTTATTACAACTACCTATCAGGTGAAGTTCATAACCTCGCCTTTACTTATTTACATGTTTTATAAACCCGCGAGGGGGATACATGCTTGTTACAAACTCTTTTACATACTCGTTTATCTTATAACAATGTGATTACTTTTCAAAGACTTAATGAATTCATAACCCCACATTTCAATCTTTTGAATACTTTATAAACCTGTGATACCTGCTATAAACCATGAATACAAGTGTTTTCTAAATGTATGCTATCCAGATATGTATGCTATCCAGATATATTATTGCCTAAGTAGCTTCCAGTGCCATTATTTCCATATCATGAACCATTAATTACTTGCATTGCGAGTGAACGCGAATATTGTGAATAGATCTATTGGGGGTGACGGCTCCCGTTTGTATACCCATGCTTGGGGTAGCCAAACGCACTATATTTGTCCTAATAGGTAACCTTGGCAAGTTACCTTTTCCACGGGGACATCTGTCCCTAACCAATATCACTACGGTGATCTTCCCTGTTAACGTATTGGTGTCATGAGCTTAGATGCAATAATAATGTTACCATTTTCCATGATAATTGTATTCGTTGCAATTATTACCAATAACGGGTGTATAACAACGTAACCCACTTACCATTAAACTTGCATTCAACTGTTCCCCATAATAATGCTGTTCTCCATAATAATGTTGTTCTCCATAATAATGATGTTCTCCATAATAATGTTGTTCTCCATAATAATGCTGTTCTCCATGATAATGCTGTTCTCCATGATAATGCTGTTTTCCATAATAATACTGTTTTTCTATAATAATTGTGCACACTATAATTTGTATTCAAACTAATTACCATAAACCTATGAATTTCACTCAACCTTTGCGTTGACCCTTTTTAGCATGTTTATCTCAGGTAATTGAGCA